>CALSBZ010004415.1:57888-79586 GCA_943591055.1 Gobionotothen gibberifrons
ACACACACACACACACACACACACACACACACACACACACACACTATCTGATGGGTTGAAGTGTCTGGTCTCCTCTCTGTCTGCAGCTTCCTCTTATCTGAGTGGAGAAGCTCCTTCAGCTGCTCTCTGCTGATTCTCCTCCTCAGGCCCTTTAGGTCAGAATCCATTAAGGGTGAAACACCAACTCTTATAGTCAATTCACTTATTATTTCATTTGACACATATATAATTATATAATATATACAAATGTCAGGCATGTGTAGCACAAACAGGCAAGGTTGATGGACTTGGTACAAATTCATATATCCATGATTAGAAAAAAACAACAAAAAATGTGCTTTTGGTGTGATGTTGTAAATCCCTTAAAATTACATAGTGGATTTACCTTTTTTTCAATGTTGCACATGGTGCCAAATAATACACTACCTTCAGTTTGCAGGACTAAGTTAAACAGCATGAATTAAAATAAAACTAAGAACTACTTCTTTGCACTGCGAGTGGATTCCTCCCTATCTGCGGCTCATGGGTGAGTGACAGGTCGGACTGGAACTGTTTCCCGTGTGATTGAAAGTTTGAAGAAGTTAAAGAGCCACTGTGTCTGCGGGTTTGTTTACCAAGCAAAGCTCCGGGACAGGACAAGCTCTCCAGCCTTATCAGCGGATTTGTGAATGGGACAATAATGAGGTCAGTTTGATAGAGCAGCCCTGCAGGTCAGATGTCACTTCATCCATTAGCTGTGTGATGGCTCTCTTTGATAACAACAGGACAGCTCAGCAACTAAAGGGCTTCTAATCAGGTATGTTCACTTATTTGAAATTAAGAGGATTACACATTTTAACTGAATTAAGGTATTATTTAGTTAAAGTATACACATTAATGACGTTTAAAAATACGTTTTCACGTTGTTTTTTGTCAAAGTTGGACACCTTCGAAAAATGCAGGCTTATGTTCCATGAAGCCAGTATAATAAATAAATAAAAACACGAATTCAATATTATAACTAAAAATAATCTAATAGCAAAACGAAGTTGTGGAATTTAGAAAATAACACGAACTTTATAACCAATATTGTATAACTTTTTTATAATCGTAGGAAAATATTAAAGGATATCATATTTTGATGACAGTAAATATCCACCCATTATTTATTATTATAAGGCTTTTTTAACAACAGAACAATTCCAAAAGATACATAAACAATATATACAAATTCTCCATTGAATGACTATAATACACGCCATTTCCCTGCTTTGATCACCAGCCTCTTACACTCTGTAATGAAGCCTGGAAGTGTCCGTGGTTGAAGCCCCCCTCACCTGATAAATCCACCATCTGATTATTATTATTACACATCTGTGCAGCTGAGGGTGACACGCTGTGATAGCCGCAGCCGTACACACTGCCGCTGTTTCCGTATCCAAACACGGGGTTATAATGTCCCAGAGTCACGTTATACGGTGCGGAGCTGCAGAGCTTCCCGTCCCGCACCAGCACCGGCACCGACACCCTCCTTCCTGCAGAGGGGAACCCCAGCTCCAGAGACAGGTCCTGCCTTTGCCTCTTGCACTTGTACCTCCTGTTCTGGAACCAGATCTTCACCTGTGTGGAGGTGAGCTTCAGGGCCAGGCTCAGGTGCTCTCTCTCCGGGGCGGACAGGTACCTCTGCTGCCGGAAGCGCCTCTCCAGCTCGGACACCTGGGACTGGGAGAAGAGGACCCGGGGCTTCCTGCGGGGCCGGGATCCGTTCTTCAGGGTTTTCTCACTTTCAGGTGAACTGTCAAGACCGCTTATGTCTGCATATGAGAAAATAAAACAGTACAATTAAGTAAAGAAAAAAACAGCTAAATGCTAAATATCTTTAAAATGTTGCTTCCAACAAATTACACGTTATCTCATCATCAAATATAAATATTGAAAGACTTAATAGGTTTCCAATTTTATTATTTTTAAATTGAACATATGTTGATGGAACAAGATTTTATTTTTTTCCAAGTCCATGTTTTTTATCCACAATAATAAACTATTGCAAGAGACGACCATCGATACATCATCGTCATGATACCTGCAGTATATTTTACAGTATATAATAATGTTTATTCTTTCCATATTTTAACCCAAAAAACATTTACTGCCACAGTAAAGTCAAAAACAACACTTGGCGTTAAGTAAACGTTAGTAAATAAGTGAATTCGATTATTTCAACGTGTCACAGACGACATCTTATGGTTAAACTAAGTTTAAAACAAAAAATATTACATATTTATTTATCACACTGTTCATGAGTTTATAAAGAACCTGTGAAAATTATAAAAAAAACAACACTTCTGTGCCCATTTTTTCTATTAAAACGGTTCATCCATGATTAAATATAAAGCTTGTCATAAATGATTACAATGAATAAAGGTCATAATACAATCAATCAATGCCTGCTCATAAATTGAGTTGATCACTTGTGGATATTCTTGGCGAATATTGCAACTACGTAAATGTATTTTTTAGGTAAATCTGTGTTTATTAAAAGATACATTCTTCTCAGTAATTTTGTTGATACATTTAGAGGTTCTAAGAAAAGGAAAATGTGACAGGTTCATCCCTGCTATTACGCACTAAAGGCCCCGCACGCCCTCGGCCTGAACAACCCTGACTGACCATCAGAGATTAGACACTTTATATATATATATTTAAAAACTGTTATATAACTTGTATAGGTAATCTCACCCTGCTCATGTATCTCCTCTTCTGCTGCTGAGTTGTGAATATGGAGCTTCTCCTGCATCCCGGAGACGCACTGCTCAGCCTGGCAGTCATAAAGGTCCCTAGGCCGGGACACGTGCTGATAATTCATCGGAACAACTTGATCAGTAATCAAAAAATCATTTTCGAAATCGTGGTGGTGCTCCAGCTTCAGAATATCCTTCACTGAGAAAGGCGTCGTGGTCGTTAAACTGAGATGCATCCCAACCAATGCCATTGTATCTGGCTGAAGAACTGTCAGGTCGTTTTTACGCACCGTGCTCTATATCTGCTGGTGATGCTGCCGGAGGTATCTATTCACTGACTGATGAGTGAGGGGCATGGGGAGATTTAAATCTTTCAAGGGTCCGGCTAAAGAGGAAGGTAGAGATAGATCTGTCACCTCTCCAAAACACTGGACAACACCCACCCTGCGCAGAGTTCCTTTTCTTCTCACCTTACAGGAACACCTCACATTATTACATTTCATTTATCTGACCCTGCTATTTCAAGCAACTTATGGTACATTCAAGCATGAAGGAACACATTCAAAAAAGGAAAAATCCTGCAAACTATTTTTTTTTTAAATAACCCAGACTTTGTGAAAAGGTGAAACAAATTAATAATTCTGAAGTAAGTTGACGAGTTTTATATTGCAGTCTGTCTTTTTCCAATACTTTTGGAGTTGTACAACTAGTTTACCATGTTGTTTAACAGTTTAAGTGTCGTATAGGGAAGGTGCTGCTCTCTGACATTTTTTAATGGAAATATTCAACTTTAATTTAAGTTCATTTAACCCTTTTCATGGATTTGAAACACTTTTACAGGAATGGTTGCGTAAATGTGAAAAAAATACGTTTCTAGATTATTAGAAACAACTGTCTCATAATCAACCTGTTTAAAAAAAAGAAAGGGGGGAGGGGGGGTATAATTCAGTAGCTACTAAAGCACTTTTTCTCAATACATTCAAATAATTTGAAAGAAAAAACCGTACACTTTTGAGGATTGAATTTGAGACATTTACAGAACATTTGGTGCGTAAATGTGTTCAAACAAAAGTGTTGCCTCATTAGAAACAAGTGAAACTGTCCCAGAGTAATAAACCTGTTTAAAAAGAAAAGAGGGGGGTTCATTTATTCAGTGTGCACCCAAACCACGCTTCTGGTCAGCCAAGTCAAGCCACTTAATCTGCACACAGGTCCTCGGGGGTTGAGTGATCTTAGGTGATGTCGAACAGCTTTGCCATCAACATTGTTTCCCTGCCGCGTTATTAGTGTTCCCAGGCCACAACAAACAGTAACTTTACACCTGATGTTGTGGAAGTGGAGAGGCGGCGGCGCCAGCCTGCGATGCTTCACTGAGACCGAGACGCGCGTCCCGAGCAGACAGGAACCAGGACAGACCGGCCTGTCCCACTGGGGCACGCTGGGAGATATATGGAGGGCACTTATAGGCCTGAGCAGGAGCCTTTTAAAGAGTGATTGAAACTGTTGATGGGTTAGTTAGGAAAATCAGAGGAATAGCAGATGGCTTGGTAGGTGGTAACACTTAGGGTTATAAAAAAACTGCATTTGTGGAATGAAACAAAGATGTACCCAAGTGTTGTACTCATAAGTGTCATTTATGGGACATGTCCCCAACACGTTATACCATGACAGATTTGGTCCCTATTGCTTTAAAAAAATGTATGATTTGAAAAAATAAATGTTCTGAAATTAAAAATCTTAACCAACAAATGAAAAAAGCTGCAGGAAGGTTTATTTGCATAATAAAAAACCCATAATATAAATATAAAATAATTTAATGTGCATTGTCATCAACTGAAAAAGAATCTCCCCCTATCCAACTCATTAAAAATTGAGCAAAAATAATTTCTTGACAAAGTTCTCCCCGATCTTGGTATTTACTTTGATCTTAAAATAAAGGCTGTGTCTGAAACAAAATCTACCCACTGCTGTATCTCAGACTGTTTAAACTGCACCTGTGATTTAAGCCACACCAGTAAATCCTGCTTTGTGCTGTATTAATCCCGTCACTGCCACTAGAGGTCACTGTTACTGAGGTTAAACTCCTAAAGCCTTTGTAATTGTATGAGGAAGCTGTTGAAACTCGCGTTTGTTTAACAATTGTTTCCCGCCACATATTAGGGTTAGATATTTTTTTGCACAGACAATTCATGGCGAATCTGTAGAAGAATGACAGAAGCAAGTTTTGCGTTTAAAACCCTTTTATTCGATGGTTTCATGTCTGCAGGTAAGCTTAAAGGTCACCTATGCTATTTTTAGGCAATAGCATAGGTCTCAGATATATCAAAAAATATAAAAAACATGTCTATGAAGTGTTTTGCTCAAAATACCAAACAGATCATCTGTCATATCCCTCCATTTCTCTTCCTGTTACAAAAGTGCTGATTCTGGGTATAAACAGGTCTCTCTTGAGAATGAGACCCTGTGTCTCAATGAGATTTTCACCTGTATAAACAAAGGCAAGAAAAAAAAAGCTTTTTTTTTAAACTGAAAAAAAATAAAAATAAGAGGGGGCGGAGCTTATTCCGGCTCATGCGGGACCTGGCAGATACTGTCTAAAATGCTGCGGTGATGAAACGCAAGGATTATTAGATCAAGGATTATTAGATCAAGGATTATTAGATCAAGGATTATTAGATCAAGGATTATCTCTGAAACAGTATGGAGCTCAAAGGCTTTCTCTCTTGCCGGTTATACCACAAGGTGAGTTCCTTTTCATTTCCTGCTTCTTCACACACATGCTCTCCAGTACAGGTTAGCTCTGAGTGTTAGCGATCCTAATGTAAACACCGACCATATTACATCCAAAACAGTCGGGCATTGTTTCTGATAGTAACGTTTCTGATAGTGCTGTGGGTCCGCCGACAATATCACGTCATATTGGCCGCAAATCTGGATCAGCTCCGTTGTACCCCCGTTTTTAGAGATTTGGGTACGGAGGAAAAGAGAGAGGGTTTTATTTTCTGACGCTGCGTGAGTTCCCTGGCACACCGGGGACACATATTTATGTATAAAATACATAAAAAAGTGCATTTTGCATGACAGGTCCCCTTTAACTAATGTTTACTCTCGATGCCAGGTGGTTGTGTTGGCCCGTCGACTGTAACAAACTATTCTATTATTGTTTATACTATTTATTGTTTAAACTATTCTTGTTTAGCGCAACACAAGTGTCTTAAATAAGTCCAGTTTGTTAGCTGTATAATGAGGTACAGATATATTAACCAGCATCTAAAAACGTACCTGTGCTCCCCAATTCACAGGGTCTGCTGTCAAATCCAAAACACCTTATTATTGTTCTGGGAGGGTTACATTGAGTAGGATGGAGCAGGGGTGGTAAATGTATGTAAGATATATTTATATGCAATTGTTTTTATATTTCTTCCATATATTTACTATACATAAGTTAATTAATGTAATTTTATTATCTTTAAGTTATCTTTTTTTATGGTTTCACTTGTGTTTTGCCTTTTTTTAGACAGGTCTGTCTAAAGCACCCCTGTTGTTGGTTGCACCTAAGGGTGAAGGCTATATATAGCTGCTCTTTGTGACATTGCTGTGTTGTATTGGCATGACATTAGGTCTCGCTGGGGTGCATATGATGCCATGGGATTCTTGTAGGGCCAATATTTTGGATTCGCTATATCTGCTGGCCTCTGCCTAATTTGGTTTGGACCCCTTCAGGTTAGTCTATAAACCCTTTTTTCCTAATAACAAAACATTGACTATAAAATGGTGTTGTTAAAAATACATGAACAGAAATAGGAACATATGTGTAGTTCCTTGGTAGTCTATGGTTACAGACCATGCCACCACTTCTAACTACATCCCTGGTTTTGTGAACACATTATTAAGAGGCATTTTGATTTGGTGGATTCCTTGACCTTTATTTCTCAGTAAGATGAACGTTTATTACGAATGATGGTTTTTTAAAAGACCTTAAAACTTAATGCAATGCTTAGGTTCTTAACAGTGATATTCTGTGATACAAAGTCCTTGGCTTCTACTGTCTTACAGAGAAACCTGAACTTCAAAAGTTTAGGGGGGGGGAACACTCCCACACACACTCAGAAGTCAGCTGTGAATTGTTTGACACCTTAGGGTGTCCAGTTTGATGGGTAAATTACTTAATCACTGCAGCAGCTTTTTCTGAAGGCTCGGAGCAATGCTTTCTCTCAGTTTTTGTGACTCCTGTTTCTAAAAATCAAAGCCTTTCCTATTGATTCAACCATGTGTCCCCTCACTGTAACATAAGAAGCTCGCTAAGTACAGTTTACCACAAAATACCCCTAATTCATCATACAGGAAAATGGGAGGCTGATAGCGGCTGAAAGACGAGATAGAGTTTTCTTAAACTGAGTGAAACTGATCCCTGTCTTCCTATAGCCAATATGTAACTAAAGACACTCATCAACATTTTATTTGACATTGACATTTCAGTTTAAGTGTAGACTCATTCACCAGTACTGATGTATGGGAGCGTGTCCTTATATTAGTGTAAAGTATGCATTATGATTGAGAGACTGGAACTGAACGATGCTAGCTCAATCACACCTACAGGTTTATTCCAAACTTTCCTCCAAATGTGGATGAAGTTAACTGAAAAGTATAGACAATAGACATGTCACGAAAACCTGAATTTGATTGAGGCCTATTTATATTTTAATTTCTGGTTTGAAACTGAAATCCAGTACACCTCTTTATCGTTGTTAACCAAAAGACAATAAAATGAGATGTGATCTTCTTGTCCAGTGTAATCTCGTTTTGATTTGGAGTCACATATTAAAGCTTCTCCCATATTAAAGCTTCTCCTACTAAGCTAACCCTCCTATTGTCTTCGTTTCCCCCCCCCCTTACTTTGGTGTTCACGGTCAAATTTGACAGGTCCTGTTTAAACTGCTATTACATTAACACAAAAACCATTAATCATCACCAAATTTCATTTAACACCCTTTCAAACTGTAAATAGTGTATCAGACTACTGGTGTGTGTGTGTGTGTGTGTGTGTGTGTGTGTGTGTGTGTGTGTGTGTGTGTGTGTGTGTGTGTGTGTGTGAGAGAGAGAGAGTAAAAGGGGGGTCAAAGTGGGTGGTCGTACCTACTGCAGCAGGTTTATCTGATCCGGATGGTTACTAATTCCTTTTCTTTATGACCGGGAACACCATGGGTGTTACAAAGTTGACTAAATTCAATGAAAGTGGTGATCAGCAATTGTATATGTTCAAATGTCTACTGTGAAGGATATGATAAAGCCTTAATGCAATCTAATGTAAAACAAAAAAGTTATGATTGATGAAAGTAGTACATCGGTCAGATTTGACCCGAAGACAACAGGAGGGTTAAGATAACCATTTCAATTTGACATGACAGACTGCAGCGTAACTATGATAGTATTTGCTAAAGTGTATTGCTTGTAAATGTGTCCATTCTTGGGAATGACAAATGCTTAGCTTTAGCCAGTTCCTTTATGAAGAAAGGAAATGTTATAACCCGTTAACATCCACTAGATGTCTCTGCAACACTGTGTTAAGTCCACGTGCCTCAAGAAAAGGATGAATGTATCTACACTTAATGATCAATAAGTGACATAATACCATACTATGTTCACTAAATGTCCTGCGGATTGCTGTTGAAGATACACTTAATGTTGGACTGAACATTTGCAACACATTGTCTCTTCACTGGGAGCTAAGATGTACGTATATACTGTAGGCTTCCCAACATTTATCTCATTGTGTCAATCGTTTTTTTGATTGAGACTTGAACTACTGTAAGCTAGAAATCTTTCTCTAGTAGATCCTACATGTTAGTTTCTCATAGTAATCTAATTCCCCTAAGTCTCAGCATTTCCTCCATGTCTTACAGAAAGGCTAAGACTTAGTGTAAGGCACTAAGAAAAGCCATACATTTCCTCTGCTTAAAACTATAACAATATTGTTTAGAAAGGGGCTTCATCATTCGTGATTCTTTCAATGCACCTTCAGTTTGAGATCTGTTAAATAGTTAAGTCCTTTAAGAGAAAGCAGCATTAGAAAAGCGTCCAAAAGCATTTAAACTGCACCAGAGAAGTAACTGCAGATGATGCTTAACTGTGTCCCTCATTTTAATTGGCTTAGGCTGATTCAAGATGCACAAATAGCATAGCGCCTTGCAAATTTAGAAAGAAATGGATGATGACAAAGGCAGTGAACCTATCACTTGGCTGCTATAATACACACTGTACATAAGTAAGTGTTTAGTTTAATGTATTCAGCATTTCCAGAACAAAAAACGTATTGCATTTGATTCCAACACAAATCTAGAGATGCTTTGGAAATGGAAAAATGCTCCGTTTCATCTCTTTCCCCTGCCACTCCAGCGCTTTCTTCAATAACATTTGATCTAATTTTCTTTCCCGTCCTTGGGTATTTCCCCACAGAAATGAAGGGATAGTGATTGCTGGGTAAGATTGGAGTGGATCTAATCTTCCACTGCTCTCAGTCATACTCCATTTCACTGCACATCTAATTTGTCACACTGCTGATGAATATGCCACAAGTTTCATGGGAAAGAGAGAAGGACATAATGAATATAAAACACACTGGGAGAGGGGAGAGGCAATTGTCGTACCGCGCTAACCACAATGCATTGTTCATTTGTCCTACCAAATTGCTGACACTATGCATGCACTATATTGCTTTCCGCCCTCCAAATATATCAAGAGGTTAAAACAATGACAAACAAAGGTCGGATTCTTGCTGGCTTATAGGCGGACGCTCCTCGGTCATATGCAATCATTGGGTCACCCTGTTTGTCAAAGGTATGCATACAACACCCCCCTCAATGCTGTGCTCCCCACTATAGAAATGCTTGAAGAGAGGCATGCTTGTACTGCTCATATGGAGCCACATTTTGAGGCAGCTGTATTTTACAGAGATACATTTGCAGAAGGTTTTTAAATCCATTATTGCAAAGCAGAAAGTACCATAGTGTTGTATCTCATGCCTCAATTGAAGTACTGTTTCATCACAAGCTTTAAAAAGGCATTAACATCGAATTAAAAAAACCCAAGCAGATGGTATGAATTGCATCTGCATAATTATATTCTAATTTCATCATTACTCATTATTACTCTGGTTGTGATTGCCAGGGCGTTGAGACACTTGGCAGCGGTCCAAGTAGCATGCAACAAAGTGAATAGACAGGGTCAACAATCTGTTCAAATGTTTCCTGGCAACCAGATTTCTCTGTGTTCAAGGCAGCAATTTGAAAACAGTCAAAAGTTGCCCACTACAGAAATGCAGCTACGTAACTCAGCAAATAAGAGTGAGAGACAGTGAGAAAACTGATTGTATGAAGAAATTCTAAAGCGTTTTGGTTCTGTCCATCATGCTTGTGCTAAATTCATTGAAGGGGCTGAGAGTGAATGTCTCTTTAAAAAAGGGAGATGATAGAATCTGTGAGCAGAGCTGCTGCATCACCTATCCATGAGACTGGAGAGCGGCTGATGAGAAAGCCCTTCAGGACTCTTCTCTAAATAGGCATGAAATGATATCTCCCTCTGACTGAGATTAGCGTCCATGGAGCCTCTTGCGCTCTGCCCCCTCTTTTCCGCTTTGCAGTTTCAGCTCGTTTGTGTTCAAGTTTAAGAAAGTTCATTTTCATCAGGAGGTGCTCTCTGTGTCCTTCATCTTTCTTTGTGTTGGGTCCCGCAGGGTTTTTCACAAGTTCTGATGGGATCTGGTAAACCATATCAATGAAATGTGGAAATAATAATATGCAAGGAGGTATATGATACGTTGTACAAAACTTGATTGATAACTACCTGATACCTGATATTTCATTTTTTTCGAAAGAAAGCTTAAAGAAAGTTTAACATATCTGTAGGAAAAGCAAAATCACAAACATCGTCATGCTAAAGGAAGTCTCTTTACTGTCAAATCTATTCTTTTACCCTTGGCTATTCAATATGGACCATATGGGGAAAAAAACAGAGAGTTATGTGTAATGTAAAAAAAGATTGCTCATAGTAGTGAAACCACAGATTTATCACCAACACTACCCTTCAGCTCTTTGGCATCTTATAGCTTCTTGCTTATTGTTTTTTTAACTGTTTTTGGCTCACCCTCATCATGCTACCTAGACTGTGAAAGTTAGGGGCCACCTGGTCAAGATCATGGAACATTTAGCAGCTAAAACCACAGATACTTAAACTCAGGAGTTGGAGGAGACCAAAAACAGAGCTACAATGACGAGAAATTACAAAGGTAATTCTATGTTTTAGTTTTAAGGAAGACCCAATCATGAGGCACTGTCACAGAGGTAGGTCCATGCTAGAATATTCTTGTAATGATGGATGGAGATGGGTTGAAGGGATGACTGTAGACCAGTTAGGCGGCGTGGCAGTGGTGGCGAAGAGCGTTGCCTGGCAACCACACACATGGATTAACATCGATTTAATACATTAATGTAGCCTTTGTTTCTGCTAAAAGAGGTGCAACCAGCTGGGGCAACAAGAAAATCGGCGAAATCGAGTGTGACTATTACAAAATAAATAATTACTATATTAATATTGACAATAACAACCGACCGTCGGGGAGCGTTCTCATGGCGTCTATTATCAACGCTATGGGAGGTCTATGAAGGTCTATGGGACGCCCTGCCCGTTGAAAACTGACTCTCAAGGGGTACCCTGTACGTAATAAAGTGACGGGGAGGGGCCCTGACCGTCCGTCAACATGTGACGGGTTGGGAGTGAGAACGTGTTGCGAAGAGAGTGGATTGGCAGGCAGGAAAACTGGCCAACAACGATCCTAGAGCAAAGCATAGCATAGCATAGCATAGCTACCACACTGGCAACAAGAGTTGGAAATTAGGTGGGGTTGATTTGCAGGAGAGGCGATGAGCTGATCACAGGCAGGTGTGCAGCAATACGGGAGACACACACATACACAAATATTGGCAAAAAGGGGACAAGTAAGACACAGCAGGAGTAAAGAACAATTCGGGAAACACAAGGAAAATACATGCTAATGTTGCTCTGTGTTTGTTGGATGTATATTAGTCATCCGTAGGCTAATACTTTCCCACATGAAGTTAAAGGTGGGGTAGGTAATTTTGGAGAAACCAGCTCGAGTGCGCTAGAATTTGAAAATACACAGCCGGAAAAAATCTGCCACTTCCTTACAGAGCCCCTCCTCCAACACACACGAACGTGCACATGACCAATGAGGGCACGAGATAAGTTTGTGCACAGATGGAAGGCTGACAGGCAGGTAGGCCATCCAGTTATTTTAGCCGGGCCGGCTCAGATGATTGGTCGTGCTTTTCACAGCGCTACGGCTTCCACAGATGACATTTTTTAATGTATTTATTGTCAAAGCATTTAATATATTCATTGCTATCGGGATGTTAAGAGCACTCCATGGAATATAACAAAAAGTGTTTCTGAAATAAATTATACCCCACCTTTAAAAGATGATGATATTTCTGTTTGGAAACCATAGCTTGTTTCCGCTGCCCCTAACTAAGTCATTGGAAAATCAGTAATGGCAAGTTTAAAATGTCAGTCCACTATGAACCTTTTTGCAGCCTTAGCACTCGCCTGAAAGCTGTCATTTGCAGCAGCCCCTTTTTATATTTATTAAAAAAGCTTTTATGAATCCCACCCCGACACAGCATACACCAGTAGGCTCAGTTATTATTGTCACTCAATCCCTACTCAGCTGGTTATATATTGGTATAGAAACAAGAATAGAGCTTAGACACCAAATATGGTCAATATGATATAATATTGTACAGATTCAGCAATCAAACCTTGGATCAGAAGTTGATGCTCTTGGGGGCTTTTGTCTTGAATACAGATTTGGGGTCCACTTCGAAAGTGTGCTTTTGACATGTTACGACATTGTTGACATTTGAGTTTTGTAAAAGATTTGGGACTTAAAAGGACATGAATGCAGCTCTTTGAAAACTGGTGCAGTGTTGATGGCAACCTGAAGACTGAGCCTGTTTCTATGTATCATGTTACTGAGGAAATTAGAAAAGCTAATAGCTCTGGATATTATCATGGTGTTCTGGGTGACACATTTATTGTATATTTTGCGGTCTGGTTAAAGGGGGGGGGGGGGGGGGGAGTGGGAAGGGAATATGCAATCCATAAAATCCTGCAGAAGTGTTTTAGAATGTCTGGGCCATACCACGTTTTACACTTTCACAAATAATTGGGAGCTTGTGGTCGTTTGGTACTTCTGTTTTTATGTGTTTTGTGGTTTTGGGGGAGACTGGTGAACACTTTCTCATACATGTTTGCTGTTCCCTGTGAACCATACAGTTAGATCATGAATGCATCTCTAAACTCACCTAATGTAGCTTGGACTTATGGACTTATTGAAAATGCTAGGTTGTGATGCAAATGGATCCAAATGAGTGAAACACGAGCAGAGAAACTTATTTCATACCATATGCCAGATATGATAAATATTTTATTTCTGATCAGCAAAAGACACACAATTGATGCATTTGTATCTTTCATGACTTTTCAGTACAGAGGAAAAACCCAAACATATACACAGTATGGGTATATATGTATATGGGTATATTTTAAAGTGCAAGTGATTCACAAGGGTCAATCATGCGTTACATAGCATCTGTATCAGGAACTTCAGTAACATCCTTAAATCCTCTATATGCTTTTTAATCTGATAGTAAAATAACTGTCACTTATATATATATATATATGAATACAAAATAAACTTTACTAGTCACTGAAGCTTTGTGATTTAGTTTTAGCACGACATTTATCTATTTCAAGTCTTGAGAGGAAAGAGTACCATGACGTGTTAGAAGCGAAGGAGACTCTCGTCTCTAGTGTTGACAGGAAAACAGTTTCACAAAACTCACCATGGGTCGAATTGAATAATGCTCCAATACCACCTTAAGCACCCTTTACTTGAATTTAAATCTAAAAACGCAACTAATACACTTTTCTCTCTTTTTGTTTTTCCTAACAGCCTTCACGGGTCACCTAACCCGGGCATGTCCTCGTCGAAGCAGACATTCAGTATACAGGTACATTCTCTGAAATTACCATTACATTTAACCTGGTGAGGAAACAGTCAATTTGCCCTTGCCAAACATATTTGACACGAGGAAAGTTCATTAAAAAAAAAAAAAAATGAAGACACGGATAGACAATCAAATGCTTGAATGTGAGTGTGGACTGATGCTGAGCTCACTGTGTGTTGACAAACCAGAGCGGGCATCTGGACAGACTCAGACAGAGAAACAGTTTAGCAGCAGCTGTTGGGTTTCGGATTTACCCATGGACAACAAAGATACAGACATATGTATCAATAGTACATGAAGAAGCCCTGGCCCTTCAGGATGCAAAAATATAACGGATTTTCATACACTGGGAAAATAAAACATGTCTCAATGGCACATGTGCTGAATGTTTCAATGCCCTTTATAGTGGTTAAGATGCAAAGTGCATATTTAACATAACATATTAAGCTAGGATATACAACAGTGTGACGATAGCTCTTAACCTTCCAAGTGACTCCTTCAGAACTGCGCTCCTTTTGCACCAAATGACACAAAATAAATGCTCATATTCACAGAACAAAAAAAAGAATCCCCACTTTACAAAAAACACAGAATCGGAAAGTAATATAGAGGAGCAATGCCTTCACACTGAGTGCAGCATGAACGCACACACACTGATGCTTTATTCAGACAGCATAAGCTTGCACTGAATGAAATAAAGGTCCATTTCTGTGTTGCTGTGAATCCTTTGTATGTGAGATTATTGCATAGTTTGGAGTTCTTAACATAGCTTTTACTTTGACACTGACATCTGTGTTGCTGGTCTGCGCTGCACTCTTATTGTCAAGGACAATGTAGGAATTATTTTCTGAAATAAAATCTTTATTACATCATTTTGTTATACAACTATTTTCAAGGTTTTAAACTTTGAAGAATGAATGGGTGTTTTCAGAGTGAACTAAAACCCAACCCTGGTTTTCATATAAATCTCTACATTGCATTTTCAATGTGCACGAACATTTGCAATTTGCTGCCAAGCAAAAACTAACATTAACCATTGAACGTTTTAATGACATTGTGGCTCAAAAACCCCCATCTTTCTACCAGGTACGGATAAAACAAACACCGGCATAAAGTGACTGTGGCTCTGATCTGATCTACTGATTCGGAGTGATTGTCTCAGTCTCTGAATGCCATGCAGTATTATCTGAGAAAATGTCCAGCTTTCATTTGATGTTTTTGTATGAGACTTGCCAACTGGATAGAGTCTATCACTAACATCTTGTTTCTGTGATTTGAACTGATAACAGTGTACCACAAACATGTGATAATTTGTGCTGCAAAAGTGGACTTACAGTAGGACATTTTTTGTAACGTTAGCTTCACCTACTTAGCTCTTCACATTTGTATGTTGTGTTGTTAGAAACCAAGGGTCCAGGGGCTTTAAAAGCTTCTTGACCAAGAGCTAAAGTAGATACAGACTAGAGCTAAAGTAGATACAGACTCCACAGTATGTATTCCTATCATGCATGCGACTATTTCTCTTGCATCTTTCCCATATCTGTCTCTACTCTATAATAACAGAACATACACATTAAAACAATTAAATACAAAAATAAATAATAACAGGAAAGAAATGCGAAGAGAAGCACCGCAAACTAGGGCGTAACAATCAAAAGACTTAATGCTGGTGTTTGTTTTACTGTGATTCTACCTGGTTACTCCTCAATAGCAGCTGCAATGGCGACTTCTTTTTTTTTTTTTCAACCAGAAAATGTGTCAAAATGAAGCTATGGTTTTGTTGTGGTCCCTTATAACACCCATTAAGTAGATCCCCTGACTTGAATGACCAACATTGTTCCCCTATGGCCAGCACAGAGTCATGACACGGGTCCCATTCAGTCACCAGAGTGTCAGCTCACTTCTCTTTTTGGCATTGAGCTCATGTTCAAATAGGAGCCATGACTGAACTGCTTTTTATTTTTAAATCTGTAAACTAAGTAAAACTAAAATAATGCAATTAAATAATATAGTAGGAAAATAAATATCATCCAACAAGGCTTTTTTTTTGTTTTAAATATACACTCTTAATCTTGACACTGGAAGTCAGTGTGTATGTCAGGGTATTTGCCTCAGAGAATCATCAGTCTAAGAAGATGGCTGCTCTCTCATCGGTGAAGGCGCTAATCAGCTACTGCACATACACACCTGCTTCACGCTCAGTTCAGAACATGGATACAGATCCCTCTAAACATGGTCCCATATATATCTCAACAGTCATATGCGTTACAAGTGGATACTAGATATACACAATGGATTTTTTTTCTGACAGTTCGACTTGGCCACGACCTGGACATGTGCAGGATGATGATTTGAAACACATGGCTGCATCCGCCATCAGAAAAAAAACTAAAAGATACTATTTTGGTTTTTCATGAATAGCATTTAGGGCAGTTAGACGTTTTTTTGGTCGGTTTAAGGTTATCATTAAAACCTCTACAGACCTCTCTCCGTTTGAGCATGCTCTTTTAGAGGGCTAGCTATGGCTGTCTCAGATAACTTACAGTACATTTTGACTGTTATGTTAGTCAGAAAATAGATATGAAACTCATTTCCACATCTCATGCTCACAATTTGACTGGCCTCACTGCTGAAATATTTAGATACATCTACCAATAACTCCCCATTCCTATAAATTAACTACTAATAATCCAACTACAGATCTCTATTCATGAATAAATGTCGGGATAATGCGATTTTTGTCTTTTTAAAATATGGACTTGTGCACTAGAGGTGTGAACCACTATGGCTGTTCTTTTCTTATCTTTTTTTTTTTGTTGGCTTTGCATCAAAAGACTTGTTAAGGGTTCATCTCTGTTGGAGGAGGTGAAGAGGACCATGTCGCACAGATGCAACAGCCACATGTTCAACACTAAACTGTGAGCGGACTCGATGGAAGGGGGATTTCTCTCAAGCCTAAAGTGTAGGATATACAATATAACAACAATCAAACTCTGATATCAACTCTATGGGCGCTCCGGCATTCCCTAGAGGTGCACGTTTCTGTAACTTCCAGTCTAAGCGGAGCAATGGACTCTAACACCCCTAGGGAATAGAGGAGCTTTCATGACGTTTTGAGGAGTGTGTGGAATTTCTGAATCTGAGTTAGGAGTTGTCACTGGCAGAGCGTTTTTTGCCAAAATGACTGGCAGAGTCTCTGTTTCGCAGATTAGGCTGGATCTTGTACATATGGGGACCCATGGACCAGCGCCAGCTCCCACGGCTCTCCACTCCAGTTGGGATGGCGGCAGCTGCAGCCACAGCAGTGGATGGGCAGGGCTTGTTCTGCAGCAGCTGAATAAGCATGGTCATCTCTGGGCCCAGCCGCGACACCATGCTGGTCCTAACGCGCTCCACTGTGTCCTCATCACAGTCCATCAGGCTCTGTAGCAGCTTACCATAAAACCTACGGAACAAAAACATCCCAGATTGTGAGGATCGAAAAGAACAAATAAGAACAGCATTGCTCTTTAGTTAATGTGGTCTTGTTCTACCTGCTTACAGTTATGACTTTGTATTTCCACACATGCTCTATAGTCTGATGTCATCCATATGGGAGTGACCTTCCCTTCTCCAGTCACTACTAAGCCTTGTGCTAGCCCTTTTGTATCCACTCCCAAACTGCAATCCCACATGTAACAATAGGAACAAAAAACACAAAAAACTCGATACTCTATGAAAGAATGTGTGAAGCAGATGCTAACCAAAACATGGAAATCAATACAAACGTGGCCATTTGTTATGCTGCACAAATGAGGAGGACATTTGGTATTTGCAACAAGACAATCATGTATATTTGTGATTAAAAAATATGTCTCATTCACTTCAAACTAGCTGCACTGACAGTCTGATTACTGGATGAATACACCTGTTGAACATCATTTAGCTTCAAACTCTGACATGCCGATTCACATAATGTGTCCTCATAACCTTAATCAAGTCGTGTTTGGTTTATATATTAGAGGAAGGGCTCACCTATTGGGGAAGTGACTTGGTAGCTGTGCCACTTCTCCAATAGCGTCTGGATTCGATCGGGCAACAGTGCAGATATCCAGCTTGCTGTAGCACTCCTCCTGGACTTCGGAGATCATTCTTTGGAAGGTGGAGCAGCGGCGGATGGTGGGGAATGCCTTCGATGTGATGCCATTGGCAATGCACTTAAGGCTCTCCTTCACAAATGCTTTACCCTGTAAAAACACAGCAGCGCTTTACACATTCTTGCCCTGACAGTTACACCCATGTAATCCTATTCACACCGGTAGAAATAGAAGTCATTGTGAGATGAATTAGAGCGTGTACCTGAGTGTCAAATTTAGCAGCACTGTATAGGAAGGACTTGCAGATGTCATGCATGCCATCTGTGTCACAAGTTGAGTTTTCCAGGCAGGCGAAGGCTCCGCAGCCAACTTGGAGGGCACTGTTGAGACAGCGTGCCACATCTGCTGTGGGCACAGAGAATGAAGCATCAGCAGGGGAGCCAGCAGTGGGTGCACTGGGAATAACTGCACACTCTCTGAGCTCATTACACAAGGGTTGCCAGGGTTTCAGCTAAAATATGTGACGGACAAAGGAGAAATTTCATACTTTGGTGATTCACAAAAGACATACAGTCACTTGGGGGCAAATAGTGACTTGACTGGAGACTTGGACACCTTACAACGCAGAGAGTTTCAGACACTATTTGGCACTAAAACGCTTTTCTCTTGGCAAGGACATATATTCCACTGTTTGGTTCTATTCAGCAGAGCTTGGATGAACTGCACCAGAAATACCAAAGACTTTACTGAAAATTGTTGGCGTGCCTGTAGATTCACACAAACATACACTTGTACCACTGGCTCACACACACACACACACACACACACACACACACACACACACACACACACACACACACGCACGCACACACTTCAACCAGACTCTGTCTTCAAGCTGAATTTGAGGACTCTGCTGTAAACCACTTTAACATTTTTGACTAATAACCCAAGCACAGTCCTATTAAATATCCAGAATGTATCCAATAAACATCTACCACATTAAATACATGCTGCCATATTCATTTCAGTAGCCTCGCAATAACCGGAATAGTTATTAGGCTGATTAACCCACAAGTAACCCTGATCCCCATCTTTGTAAAACCAATGAAACAGCTACCCTGCAACATCACTCAGTCATTATCCAAAAACTAATCTCGGCCATAAGGAACACAGTCTTAATTCCATGCAACCGACATGAAATGTTACACCAGTAATGGGCTATACACATAATCTGTAAATCAGTGTGTCCAGTTAGTTGGCTTTCCTTATTCCTCATCCAAGAATCCACTGAGATTGCAAGCAGCCTGACTCAAATCCCTCGTAATAACCATTAAGAAATGTCACCGCGGAGCCTAAGCCTACTTGGCAGACTTTGAATCTGGGGCCCCATGTTGACCTGCATAGTCAGATAAAGTCTGCCTGCCATCAGGGACCAGAGATTGCTCTCAATATACAGAGAATGAGCTGCGAATCTTATGATGATGAAGCAATTCCTGCAGAAGGGAATCAGCATCCCTGTCACCCACTGGGCTGTACCTTTTGTGCTAAAAAAAGGAAGTCATGTTTTAAAAAGCCATGCAGAGTCATGCTTGATTATGATTATTCCAAGGGATTATGACTCATGCCATTATTTTTATTTGATTGAACCATGTGGACTAACAGGGTTGTATTTAAAAGGCACAGCCCTAGTGACAAACAATGTTAAAACACACTATTGTTCTGACTTGAAGGCTGTACATGAAGGCTACATGGGAAGCTTTATGTTTTATGCACTGAAAAATCCCTATAATGCTTAATAGTAAGAGCTATGCAGCAAATGAGAAGGAGACTACCAGCATGACACAGCCTGCTCTCAGGTGTCAGCTCCAAGCTCCATGCTCATCTGTTGCCGGCAGGACACCGGCGAAAACCACAGCGTTAATCCCGCAGCCTTCTCCATGAATCAACGCACTCGTTTAGACAGAAAAGGCTGCATAGGCCAAAATAAATTATGAAAAAAACAATCTCCACATAGTAAGCGAGCAAAGGTAAGCCTGTGCATTGTGGAAACGGTGTGTAAAAAAGCAAGCAGTGCACTCTGAGATATGCAGATGGAGGCAGCGTGTTACTTACAAGGGCTATTGGAGGAAAAGCGTGCTCTCCTGGGCGAATAAGACTCGTTTTGATCCAGTTCATATGCAGATGCGTTCAGCACCATCAGGAGAAAAAGTCCGGTCCTCAAAGGCATCGTCCTCTCAACACAGATAATACAACTAAATGTAAAGAGACGCCTCCTGCTCTGTGTGTAAATCATAAGAATAGCGCTCCAAAAAGCTTCTGCAGCACCGAAAACACACTAAACGAAGGCTATCACAAGTAAGCTGCCAGCAATGTCTTTACACTGGACTCCTCACTATGCTTTTGACTTGCATGACAGATAGCACCGATGTCAAGTCTGCATGGGTTTATATGGGAGCGCTGAACATTACGAGTGCTGCGTTTGGACCAATCAGGACGCAGGATTCAAGACCGTGGTCGTGGTCTTTCCACTACTAATTGATACAATCTTTGAACAGCGGCAAACATTGTGGATCCCACACAGCTCAACATGATAAAAGATGTCCATTATCTATTATAATGACGATACAAAAATGAAAGGCTCACTATATATAGGCTTTATATTTTTCAGTCAAAAGTTTCCCCTATAGAAACTTTGGTATCACTTTACAATATGACTACCCGTATAAAGGGTTTACGAGTAGCTTGTAATTCATTTATTAATTAGGTTGTGAACACTTTATCAATCATGAATAAGCTTTTACAAGACAACAGGGCAACTGTGACCGGTTGCTTGCCAAATAGTGAGCCCACATTTATCTGTAGCCTACTGCTAAACCTTATTATAAATGGTAGTAACTCATAAATAAATGGTCATAAATATATGCCAAGAAACATCAAGATGGATGGGGGGGAATCAACTCGGTGAACAACAGATAGCCTACCAAGGAAGCTGGCTGATGAAGAAGACGAAGTAAGCTAGTGTCAATATAAGGCTTAGTCATCTTGCCAAATAGTGAGCCCACATTTATCTGTACTGTTAAGTCTTATATTGGCTACTTAGCGTACTTCGTCTTCTTCTTCACCAGCCAGCATCCTTGGTATCTGTTGCTCACTGAGTCTATTCTCGCTAAGTAGCCAATATAAGGCTTTGTCATCTTGCCAAATAGTGAGCCTGTGTTGATTTATGAAAACTATGTTAGAACTGGTTTATAAATGGTTCTTAATGACTAATAAAGTGTTTACAACCTAATTAATAACCTAATTATGAACCCTTTGGGAATCCTTTATAAGTGTAGTCTTATTGTAAAGTGGTACCGATTTTTTTTTTTAATGACTGCAATTATGGTGTGTTTCAAGCTTTTAGTGACAATCTCATCCTTTCCACCCTGTATCTTCATCATTGAAGTAACCAATCACCACCGTTATCACGTTTGTATAATGTGATTTTCGGCTCATAAACAGAAATACATATCAACAGCCTCAATACTATGGATTACATTGTTTGAAGAAACGCATTTTGACTAAAACATAAGGACCATAGCTGACGAGATGCTTCCATAAATAACTAAATGAAAAGAATATTGGGGTTCAGGAATGTATTTCTCCCCTCATCCCAGATTCATATTTTATTTATTTTAACGTATTGGTATAACAATATCAACAGTTACAAAGTACGAAAAGGTGAGCTTTGCAGGGGATAACCATTCTCTGTCTATATTAGAAATGTACTTTCCACCATCTACGTGTAGCTAGTAGGCCTACTAATTAGTTATTTAGAG
>CALSBZ010004415.1:79986-95101 GCA_943591055.1 Gobionotothen gibberifrons
ACCACAACATATCTAGGCTGCTCTGCATGATGAACATGGTCAGCCTGAGTCAAAATGTGGTCTGTCCAGAAATGTTAGAATGTGGGCTGTGTTATATGGACCAAGGTGGGCATGGCGGTGGAGGACACCATTTTGTGTGATCGCAGCACACATTGTGATGTTGCCACCACGTTGGCCAGGGACATCTATGATGGCTCTGTGACCAATAATGTTCCTACCCCTTCTCCTGGTCTTTGTGAGGTTGAAGCCAGCCTCGTCAATACAAATAAATTCATGTCTGATGACATCAGCATCCATTTCCAGTACTCTCTGAAAACAAAAATTACCGTAAAATCAATCAAAGTGGTTTAGACAAATACAAAAAAAATTGCTTTGCATTGTGTGGATTACTGAATGAATGGTCTATTACAGTACTTTAGTCAATGTTGTACTTACATCCGCATATTGATGCCTCAGGTCTTTCACCCTTACAACATTTCTCTCAAAGGGCATCCTGTACAGCTGCTTCATCTGAACCTGGTCGCGCTGGAGAACACGGGCCAATGTGGACAGGCTGACTTGCCTGATGTGGTTGAAAATGGTGTTGTTCCTTCTGATGTGGCTTCGGATCTCTCTTGTGATGGCATTGTTTGCCAAAACCCAGTTTGTAACTGCTCCTTCCTGTGCCTCATTGAAAATCCTTAGCCCCACCTGCACCTCTTTTTTTCTCAGTCCTTCAGATAAGCAACAAAGTGTTGCATACAAGTAAGTCTACCACAGTACATTGTGCAGGATTTTTGTACAGTTATAGTATGCAACATGCCAACTATTCAATTACAGTAATGAAGTAGATACGTTTCACACAACAGATATAAGCCCTGATATATCATGGATTATGCAAAACATTTGGTAACTATAACCTGTGTTCAAGTCTAAGTGTCCGGATTACAGAGGCAACAGTACATCGGCTTAGATTAGGCTGAACCCTCTGTCCAGCCTCTCTCATCGTCAAACCATGGTTGATAACATTTCATTTCATTAGAGAGTACTCTTCCTCCTCCTCTGACTCTCAGCCCAGCTTTTCCTCCTCCTCTTCCTCTTGCTCTTGCTTCCATGTTGGCTTCCATTGTTGCTGTAAGAGAGTACTCACCTGTGGTCTTTTTATAGTGCTAACATCCTGATTGATGAGCCAACAATTGTTGTTAGCAATCGAGAAAAACTGTAACCAACCTGTCGTGGCTTCCTTCCTTGTCTTTCCATCGAGCCGCTAGACGCCTTAAACAGACAGTTCTAACTCGTTTCTTTCCTTTAAATTACTCACAGTTTGAAGAGTTGCTTGGCCTCCGATGGTTTAGAAGATGTTGCGATGTGTTTGCTCAAAATAACATAACAAACTTTTGCACATGCAACAAAGAAAATAGGCCTTTACAATATTCAAAAGAAATAGGCAAAACACAAATAAAATAACAAACAACTTAGGTATTCTTTCTTTCTTGATAATGCTTATAACTTCATAACTTAAATGGTACTTGTACGATTTGTATGTACGTGTACGTGTACGGTACGGTTAAAAGCTGTTCCTCAAGGGAGTCTCTCAACAGGTTGCCCATCACTGTGGCTTCAGGCGCCTTGGGAATTGTAGTCCTTTATAGTGCGTTGACTACAGACGTCACAATTAGGTGGCCTTTCTTATAAAATCTAAATACTGGCTCTAACACAACCTGTGTAATGTTCTTTGCCTTAAACGCCTTTGTTCAAATATCACCGCAGGATAATCAAATGACACCTCTTATTTTTGTTATCATTCTGGCATTTTCCCGAACCGTGACGCCATTGTTGCTTTAACTTAGGGGAATCTACTTAACATGGAGGTATACCTGTGTTGTTGACATAAAGTGTGGGTAATGTTTCGCCGTTGACCTAATTCTCCATTCTCCTCTTCCTAAGCCTGTGTAATGTTGGCTCGGAGTCCGCGAACTTGCAGCTGCACGTGCCGGCATACAGAGGATGATGTGTGGGACTCTAAGCTATCATTAATCATGGAGGCCTCACGCCTCTTCACACAGTGCAACGCTCAACTGTTACAGACAGATTCACACACTAGGAAGCCGAATGATCCCGATGATAGAAACGTAGAGTGAAAGAAATAGAAGAACAAAAGAAACTTTCCAGTTACAGTAAGTTCTTCTCTTGCCGTCAGATAACAGTTCATCACCTGTATGTGTGCCAAGCATTAATCACCCCATTAGTTCTCCTAGTAGTAAAAAGATGAATGGTATTTTCTTTGCATGTTATGTCGAATCACTTCTCTGTTCCCGAGGTGTTTAACAAAGTAGAAAGGGCCTCTTTGTGCTCCTCTGGTCGTCTCTGGCAATCTTTGTGCTACAAATCTAATTGTTTCCAGAGAGTTGTCAGTTAGGCATGATGTCAAGCTGTTGGCACCTTATCTCTGCTGGGGAATCAAAATGTGGGCCCCTGCCAGCTGAGCCAATAGACTTTGTAATGGAAAGATAATATGAATGTAACTGCTTAACGAATGAGCTATTATCCACTGTCACATTCAATCATTATCAACATCCCCCGTCTCCGAAGGGCACAAGTTAGACATACGAACTGTCCATTCTTACCTTAAGCTTTTCTCACTGTTACAGAGAAGGAGTTTCCAGAGTGATGACTGTTTCTTTTCCCGATGCGGAAAACAGAATATCAAACAGCAGCTTTCCTGCTGATTGGTAATGTCAGCACTACTAAAAAACTAACAGAAGAAAGAAAACACACACACAATGTAAGATCAGAGTCAGACTTTGGGCTGATATTCATGCTTGCCATGAATATGTTGCTGCTCTTGCATTTACTTTGCTTCCCTATGCTTTTTCTCTCAAGTTGGGCGTGTAGTTCGGTGCGTGTCCGCTGAAACTGAAGATCCAGAGTTTATTCATGAGTTTTGGAAGTTGGTCTCGTCCTTGTTAACACATCACTGCAGACTCTTCCTTTTTGGAGCGTAGCCATACCACAAACACATTTGAGAAGTCCACTTCTGCGTCCTCTGGGGAGAAGGATAATGAATTCCTTTGTCAGGTGGAATAAGGTGATTCACCGTGTTTCTTTTGGAAATATAACAGACAACACCGGCAAGAAGATAGAGGGCAGAGTTCACGGAAAGGACAAATCTGTTACAGAGAGTGAACATTCAGTGAAAACGCCCTGCTGAGTTTTGCATTCATTTACATTGAGGTGGATGAACTGATGCTCTGATTACAGATCACTTTGCATCCAAGTTGAATTGTGCCCTAAGCTTATTGCTGTTTGCCTGACAGCAACTTCCTCTATAATTATAAGATTACAAGATTCCTCATTATGAGAGAGATTTGAAATTAATGCAATAAATGGGAAGTGGATATTGTATCAAGCGCAAGCAAATGTATCACATAGCTAATGTCTGCAATGAAGCTTTTTAACAAGTTATTGAGTTATGTAGAAGTAGGGATGCCAGCGATTATTCAATTTTTCGAATATTCGTTACAGTCTCCATAATCGAAAATTATTTTTTAAATTCGATTTTATTTATATATTTCTTTATTATTATTTATGTTTTTCTTTTTTTTCCTGGCTTAGTTTCAACCAAAATATAGACTAATGCTAATAATAGTATTAATACTTGTAAATGGCCATTGGTCACACCACCAGTTTGTTTTACTGTAAACTTGGAGGAAGCCAGCAGCACAGGCGAATAATCGATTAATATTCGCCAGGGCTGTCCGATGTTCGAATTTGATCATGGTCAGTTTCTGGCATCCCTATGTAGACGAGAATGTAAAATGTCATTTGAAGGACAGTGCTAGTCTACCTGCGTCCACAAGAGGGACAGTCAGGTGTTTCTGAGCTATTACTGTTGAGCAACACCTTCAAATAATCTTTTACTGAAGGGAGGGGAAACACTACGATTTGTCATATTTGAGAAGTGGAAAGGAGACAAGACACCTTGTTGGATTATAATTACAGTTACCCACATGTAAAAACAAAAGCAGTCGCTAGTGATGTGTTTGCACCTATCAGTATTTACAGCTTAGTGTGTTTTGATGTGTGATGATGTGTGGTGTTCACATGAGAATAACACTTACTTTCTGAGGAGATATTTTGAACAGGAAGTTAGTTGTGGGTGAGAAAATGAGGGACCCATCAATTGTAAAAAAAAAACGGCATTGTCTTTTTCAATTCTCAACAAAGGATTTATGTTTAATGCCCACAGGAGGCAGAGAAAGAAAGCTTTTTTGAAACTGCTTCCATAAATCATATAAGCCTGCACTGTAAAAAAAAAAATTGTAAAAAAACGGTTATTTTCTGGCGACGGGGGCGCCAGAAAATGTCCGTTAAAAAAAGGAAAAAAACTGTAAAATAAAATACGGAGATAACATGTAAAAAAACAGAAACTTACCTTACCACAAGTAGCCTCTATTACTGTAATTTTACATGAAATATTTGTCTTTTAACATATATTATTTGTTAGAATAGAGTCATAAACCTCTAGAAAACAGAATAATTATCTTTTAAAAATGATAAAGAAAAGCTAAAATACAGAAAATTACTTTTATTATTACAAAAAAGTACCGTATATCTAAGGCCATTTACAAGTAAAACACAAAGAAAAGAACGTCATTTTACTTTGCAAAAGCGTTAGTTTACATGAACTATCACATTTTTTGCCAAAAAAAGATCTGTAATTTTACAAGAAATGTTTTTGTAATTCCATTAAATCTTTTTCTTTTAACATATATTAATTGTTAGAATACAGTCATACACCTCAGAATAAATGTTTTTTTAAATGATAAAAAAAGACAGAAGACTACTGTTGTCATTTTAAAAAATACCGTAAATTCAAGATTCAAGGCTTTATTGTCATTTGTACATTATCTTCAGTGTAGACATGGCAATGAAAAACTGAAGTCACATGCTCCTCCAACAGTGCAACATATATATATATATATATAGAACATAGAACAAATAAAACAGATAAAATAGTGCAAGTAAATACAAATACAATAGAATAGAAATAGTGCAAGAAGAGTCTATATGCAAGTAAAGGGAATATGATTGCACTGCCGTACCAGGCTGTGATGCAGCCAGTCAGGATACTCTCTATGGTGCCCTGTAGAAGATGCAGAGTATCCTGGAGTCCATGTTGAACTTCCTCAGCCTGCGGAACAATATCATAATGGCCAGGGACTTTTCACATGGAGAGAAAGCATACACATGTTGAGAGGAAACTGCATTATTTTTCTGGGGGAACCAGAAACGTTTTTAAGCTTCTTCTTGCCCCTTTTGAACATGATAGAAACTTTGAGAATACATTTTTTTTATACCTTGAACCTTGAATTATTATTATTTTCTAACATGTTCAATACATTGACTAATACAATTAAAAAAAAAGGTGATGCTGTTAGTGTGATGAGTCCATGTCAGGTCCTCAGTGATGTGGACCCCGAGGAACCTGAAGCTGCTGACTCTCTCCACCGTAGTCCCATTGATGGCGATGGGGGCGTGTCCCTCTCTGCTGCTTCCTGTCGTCCACAATCAGCTCCTTGGTTTTGCTGACGTTGAGATGGAGGTTGTTATCCTGGCACCAAGATGTCAGGTTTTCGACCTCCTCTCTGTTCGTCGCCGTCGGTGATAAGGCCGATGACGGTCGTGTCGTCAGCAAACTTCACGAAGACCATTTACATGTAAAACACAAAGAAAACATGTCATTTTACTTTGCAAAAGCCCAAGTTTACATTAACTGTCAGATGTTTTGGAGAAAAAAAATCACAAATATATATATATATACACAATATATTATTGAAACTAATAATATACATCACAAAAATAAAAACAATAAATAAAATATATTATATATAGCAGAATAGACCGGCAATGAAACATTTCAACATTTAACAATAGCCAACATTTTCCCAACGTTTTGTTCAAAAGATAACAATTATAAACACTAGAAATCTACCAGTTATGAGTGTGTGTGTGTGCGTACATGACTATGTGTGTGTGTTTCTACTCTCTCCATTCAAAGTCAGAGACGTTTGTAATTAATGAATGCACCTTTACCTTAATCGAGTGCTGTTTTAGTTTTTCTTCCTTCCTCTCCACCTTAGTCCCCTTGTCCGGATTGATCTTGAATAGGCACCTGTTAAGACAGAAGTACACTTACATTTAGTGTTTAATTACAAATCCTGTGGATGATACAGCCATTAATTGTCTTTACAGTTATACAGCTTGAAGTCAAAGGGCAATGCTACTCTTCAATGTACTTTCCATTAACTGTTATGATCATATCTGTACATTTAAAGCATTGGTTTGAATAGAGTGTTGTTCTATAAAGTCGTCACTTGGCATCACTATCACACTGGACAGTATCGCAGCAGGTCTGTAAACAGGAGCAAGCGGTCACTTGAAGATCATTTTAATGTGGGTAGCTACGAGTGCCATCTTGAGAGTGTGTAACTGGGGCAGATGAGGTGTGTGTCAGCAGCAGAGTGAGCGGTGTAAAAGCATCATAGTTAACTGAAAGAAGTTTTAATGTGTTTGTTCACTGCAATAATACCAGGTTCCGGTGCCCATCCCATTTCGGTGCAAGAAATAGTTGCGTCTTCCTCGTCAGATTCCATTGTCATCAGGTGCTGACACTCCTGCTAAGCTTTTACTTGGTGGTAGAAGTACAATATTCTAATTATACTTGTGTGTTTCTCTGTTATAGACCACACACATACACTAAACCTGCTCCATGGCTGTATTACTGTGATGTTGTGTTGAATAAGTTAGGGAAATCAACCGCTCCCAAGAATCTTGTGTGTTCTTACCCCAAGGTGTACGTTACTCCGAGTGAAACCTTCCCCTATACAGTCCTACCTGAATCCCTATTCAATACGACTATTTTCCAAATAACTGAATTGGCTTTCTTTTGTTGTCGACAAAGGGCCCTCTTTCTGTCATTTTCACTGAGCTGAATACCTGATACCACCGATTGGCTAAGAGTGAGTTTGGGATTTTAGGGAGGAGCCAAAGCACACCACTGCAAAGGAAAGGGGTACGCTGAATTTACAACCCAAGACAAAACGAGAGCATAATGCGAAACAGAATGCAGCACAATCATCTTTTTATCTTGTATTGTCAGGAGCACTTATCGTGTGTCAGAAATGTGCACAATCCTCTACTCTGTGGTTTAAGATGGAATGACTTAATAATCTCAATTCAAGTCTTACCTCTGCAAGAACTCCAGGGTAGCTCCCAGTTCTGAGCGATAACTGATGTTGACGCAGTAATATGCTGCAAACATCAGCATCAGGGCGTCGACAGCATTCAGGACACTGCCACTGACGATGGTCTGGTCCTCTGCTATCATGTAGTGTCCAGCTGTCAGGGGAGAACTCCCTTAAGGTACACAAAGGAAAAAGTCACAAAACATTTATAAATCCAAAAAATATTTAGTGCAGATTGTTGTTGTTTTTTACTGGTGATCATATGGCCAATTGTATTTTAGGAATGATCAGCTCCTGCAGCTTTCTTTTCTTTTTTAAGTGTTTCCTAATGTTAACAGTGTAGAAAATGTCACATCATAAAGGGATAGTTTGGGTGTTTGAAGTGGGGTTTTATAAAAGGTACAGTACTTATCTATAGTCAGTGTATTACCTAGAGTAGATGATGGCCGGCAGGGGCGGACTGGGAAACGGTGGACCCCTGTCGCCTGTCGGCACAACTTCAATGATGCCGTTTAAAAGCAGCGAACCGACCCGGCCGTTCGGTGATTCTACAGATGGCCAGTCCGCCCCTGCCGGTACCGAAGTGGGCCGAGCGGCCCATCGGGATTCGTCCCGAACGTCCCGATGGCCAGTCCGCCACTGATGGCCGGTATGCCCCGAGCTTGGAGATGCAGACAGGAGCAACCACCTGGAAGCAAAGCAATGTACTGCTCTGGACAGGGTCAGCAGAAAAACATATTTTAGCCACCTCTTGATGATTTCCATATCCTTTCACTGTTTGCATAGCAATACCACATAGGACATTGAGAATTGATAAAACTTGTAATATGGCAAGAAATCTTACTTGAGGATCTCTGGCTGCTGTTTATTCTTGGTAGGTTGCAACTACTGGTACTGCAGCCAACAGCTGAGGGGAGAAAAGAGACACAGGTTTGCACATGCTTGAGCAAAAATAACTTAAATAACACAGCAGCAGCTTTAAGTACAGTAATACCACTTCAAGTATAAGACCTGAGTACTTCTACTCTTATACACAGGGCTGCACATAACTGGTGCGCATGCGCACACCCCGCCAAAAAAAGCGCACCGGATCATTTGAAAAAAGGCGCATTTGCGCACCGAGAGAGAGAGAGATAGAAAAGAGAGAGATATTTGCGAGTTGCATAAGAACTGGTAAGATAGCAGGGTTTCCCACACATAGACTTTACTTGGGCGGGCCGCCCAGGTATATTAACGGTCGTCAAAGTATAATTCGCGAGCTATTTAGGTTTAATTTTTGTAATCTGTCCGCGAGCACCCTCGCTCTACCCCTCGCTATTGCGTGGAGGGTCTGCTTTATGCGCTCCCACAGTACTCGCGCGTACCCCCCGTTCATAAAGTCAAGTACCCCTCAAAAGTGCGCACCAAGCAACATCTCCAGGTGCTCCTTTGAGAACCAGGGCAAAACAATTATGTGTACCCCTGCTTATACAAGGACAAGATCTGATAACTTCTCCCACCTCTGTTTATAGCCTTAACATAGGATCTAAAATATATGGATAATGTGCATTGTGTGTAACATTATGCCCACGAAAAAAAATCGATTATAAAACTAAGGATTGAGCTAACATTAGGAGTTAGTGACAAGAGTTAGTAAACTATTTATTAAATAATATTGCGAAAAAGTAACTCTGAAACATTCACTGCACATCACGCTCAGCCACTCGAGCACGCATCTTGCACATCATTAAAAAATATCATTACTGCACGTAATGATGGCATAGAACAGCTCACTTTCAAAGCATGGTAGCTAGCTGCTACCAGCTAGCTAGCTGCTACCTAGCTATGGTAACGTTAGCTAACAATACTTTGTTTTCGGTCGTTAAACAACATGTATACCATAGCTAGGACTTTGAGGTTTGCAATGTTTTAAGACTTGAGTGTTTTGAATCCGTTGATAAATAGTTTTTACCGTTACCTCTCAGTGCTGATTTCTCTCCTCTGGGCGCGCCGTGCTCTTCACCTCCTGCATGGCATGCTAACTGCGTGGTCTCTGTAGTGTCAGTGGCTTTCCGCATGCGCTCTGTCTGCCTCAGCGCATGATGCGTGCGTGCAGCAGAAGTCTCGTCTCTGATTGGCTGCAAATCGATTGCCCTGAAAATCCTTTGATGAACATCCAATCCTTGTATTATTTTTAAGAATTGGTAACACCACACCAGCGCCATACCATAAAGATGAATTTAAAAGTAAAAAAAATGGGGTGCAAACTATTTACATTGCAATTATGATTGTTTAATTCTTTGGATGTTATTTTATTAATTTACAAAATGAGAATGTAACTAGTTGATAAATAATAAAACAAACACTGAAGGCCTCCCAAAGACACAAGCAAAATATGTTATAAGACTTCTTTATTGTCAGTTTATTCCTTTAAATTGAGAATAGAGAACACTGATAACTAATGTTGGTGCACATTTATATAAGTTTGATTATGATCAGTAATATCCCATCTGTACTTTGTAGTCCTGTCCCAAGTACAAGTTAAGTAGGTATTAATCAACGTGTACATATGTTTGTAGCCTTTATTTTATATAGTTTACTATCATTTGTAGTCATGCATAGTACTGCCTTCCTGATTGCTTTATTTTTGAGAGACCTATTCTGCACCTACCTGGGTTTTAAGAGAGTCCAATACCCTATGTGACTGTTCAGTCTCATAAAACATGCACAATTTACTTTTTGAAAACACAAGCTCACAATAAAGTCAGATGGGAGACATACAGAAGCAAAGTGTGATAGACAAAGATGCATTCCTATATTAAACAAACAGAAAGGAAAACGTTGTTGTTCCACGAGGCAGTTGTAGCCATAGCAAATGGATTAACCTTCAACCTTCAACTACCTGCTGCCTGAAATCCCTGTGACATCACTGTAGATTGTTGTAACCAACTAGCTGTGTGGGACATTATCACAATACATATTTAAGTTAATTGACTTGGATTGTAAAGGTCTTTCGCTGCAGTTACTAGCTTTGTCAACATGCTATGGTGAAGGCCTATTCTTTCAATATGATGGATATTATCAGACGTCTACAAGGACAGCATAGGTTGTTTGTTTTACTGTAATTGCAATGCCAATACCAATTTAGCATAGTGGTAGCACTAACTGCTAACAAGGTTTTGATATTCAGAGTCTGGCTGTTAGTGCTTGCTAGCATGTTATGCTATGGGCTTGATTGTACATGCTAGTGGGATAAGGCCTAAGGGAAAATGCTAATGTTATTGAACTTCTAGATCCTTTCATTTTTCACTTACAGTGAAACTCAATATGTTTTTTGCATACTGTCCGCCAATCACTCTGTTTTTTAAATATTGAGTTAAAGTCACACATTTTAGAACATTGATACATTTCTAAAAGCTACTTTCCTAACAAACATGGTGCAGTAGTTGTAGCAATCGCTACGAGAATTCACTCTGTGTTAGCTGCACAAGGCACTTTGCGGTAGCTTCACGTCTCTGATTATCTGAAAAGCTAAATGATGTCAGAAATGTACACAGCTTTTTCTTGTGTTGAAAGAGATCAGCAGGTCAATGTTACTTGGGTTGTGAACGCACAACAGTTGGTTGTTTGTTAGTATAGTTGCTTTACTGTAATTGCAATGCTAATACCAATTTAGCAGGTAGCTAACTGCTAACAAGGTTTTGATATTCAGAGGAGGCTGGCTGTAAGTGCTTGCTAGCATGTTCAATGTTATGGGTTTATGTTTTTTCAGTTTATCAATGTAAAGTAGTGGTTAAATTAAGCAAAATTACAAAATATTTCTTTCTTTACTCATATATTTTCTTGCAATTATACATTTTTTAAATGAGTATTAACAGTATTTGTTATGTATTTGACAGTGATATATAGCCATAACAAAAGTATTTTTTTGTAAAATTACAGAAAATGCAGCTAATTTTTCCACCAGAAAATCATTTATTTTTACGGTTAGTTTTGTTAAATTCGCATTTAAAAACTGCTAAAAAACAGATAAATAATGTATTCAATTTTTACAGTTTTTTTTTGTTAAAATACAGGACACATTTCAATTAACCGTTTATTCTTGTAAATTGAATATGATTTACTGTAATTATGAAATACAATAAAAAACTGTAATTTTTTCTGGGGAAAAACTGTAAAAAAACATTTTTTTTTTACAGTGTGTCTATATGCTTTTAAACCCCAAGTTATTTTCATTTCATTTCAAACCTTTATTTATGCAGGTGAATCCCATTGAGTTCATTGATCTCTTTTTCAAGGGTGACCTGCTGCAAGTAGGTTCCACATGAATACATATAAACATAACAGAAAAACAAAAGGACATCATACAGCATATTTATATAATATGTATTGTTAAAGACAAGTCTATTGAAACACCAGAAGGGGAGCAACCCATGTCAAATGTGGTTTCTGTTGGCACACTAAACAGTCAAACCCATTTACTATTGTAAGTAGTGTCCACCACTCAGAATTAGCAGACAGACACTGCTGTCATTTTGTTATGGCCCTGTCGAATTCAATATTGAAAAAAAGTTAGATTCAGACAAATTACAAATGTTGACATCCCCACAGCGGAAGGTGTATCGTTCCAGTTTATTTCCCTAAGAGTGTTAAATTCATGTCTTCCTCAGTAGTATCTGAATGGCTGCTGTTTCCCCTTAAACAGATGTCTGCATGACTTGAACATAACGCAAAGAACTCTAGGGACCTGCATTCCTGAGCGTGTATCCTAGTAGCGTAGCAGGGATATACATCTGGAGGCTGGAATGAAAACACGCTGCAGCTCTGCCTCTTGAAACATTTGGACCAGAACATTACATAAGAACAAGTTAATTGCGGAACATGTTTTCATTGACATGTTTCGATGACTTACTGTTAGTCGCTGCTCCGCATGAGGGAATACGAATCCAGAAATGTGGTTGGTGTGAAATACCAGAATTCTTCATGTCATTGTATTACGTTGTCACTGCTGTTTGCAAAGTGTTTACAGATACTCACAAATCTTAAATACCCAAAAACAAATTAACTTTATGTGAAAATATGTTACATTTATGACATTTTTGGTTTGAAGCTCAACAAGTCAATTAAAATGTTGCATCATCAAAATGTAGAATTCCAGCCAAAACCGCCACTATTTACGGTCCACTAAATCGACTTTCGCCCATTCCCCCCAGCAGCTTTGTGAAACTGCTACCAGTATACATTTCACATCTTTGATCCTTTTTTAAATCCCATAAAAACACAGCTTAGCTAGTGGGAGAAGAAATCTGTCAAGAGAGTCAAAATAATAAATATTTAATAACCTGATCTTAAATTTCTGTCTCAAATGCTATCACAAATATCTTTTGAATGATATATCTGAAACCAGATGTTCTACATGCTGCAGATAACATCAGGGAGTCGTATTTTGTGAGTCTTATCTGACTCCTGAATTGAGTTTCTTCAGTACATTATCAGCAAGGTGTAGTGTTTCATTGTCTCATGCAAGTACATCTGAAGTGACCTTGAGCAAGATACTAAATCTCAGCTCCCATCTCCATCTGTGCAGATCTGTAGCTGCTCTCTTACCGTCCTGTAACAACAGAAATGACTAATTTCTCTTCGGAGAATTCAAAGAATATGCCCTGGTAGCTTACCTGGTTGAGTGGGTGGCTTTGCTGCATGCTGTCCCCTCTCTCACCCTTTGTCTGTCTATCTATGGTGGTCCGTTCAAATGAATGCAAAAGAGCCAAAAACAAATACATGTGGGAAGTTAACTAAGGGCCAGGAGCGGGCCACACCTCGACCACACCCCTAATAAACTGCTTATACCGGTCAAAACGCCAGGCCTTGTGTGTCTCCATTTCACAACCATCCTCCCTTTCCCTTCTATTCATCCCTTCCTCTTCCAACCTCATCTGTACCCACAATCCTACATCCCTCAGACCCTTCATTCCTTCCCCTCCTGTTATCCCTTCCACCATTCAACATGACATCACTACTTTCTTCCCTCCCTACATCCCATCCCTCCCTCCCTTCATCCCTCGTTCCCTACATCCCTTCATCCATTCATCCTTACATCCCTTCGACCTTTCATCAATACATCGCTACCTTCCTCCCTCCCTCCCTACATCCCTTCTTCCTGATATCTCTTATTACTTAAAGGGGACCTATCATGCAAATTGCACTTTGTAATGTCTTTTATACATAAATATGTGTCCCCGGTGCATCGGGGAACTCACGCAGCGTCAGAAAATAAAACCCTCTCTCTTTTCCTCCGTACCTAAATCTTAAAAAAACGGGTGTACAACGAGCAGATACAGATTAGCAAGCCTCGCTAACACTCAGAGCTAACATGTACTGAAGAGCACATGTGTTAAAAGCAGGAAATAAAAAAAGAACTCACCTTGTGATAAAAAAGAGAAAAAGCATTTGAGCTCCATACTGTTTCAGAAATAATCCTTGATGTGGTTTAAACAGGATGCCGTTTTATCACAACCGAATTTAACTTTATCTCCGGTAGAATTCTGATCAGGCATTAGCTCCGCCTCCTCTTCTTTCTTTTTTTTCAAGCTAAGGACCCAAAATCCGCCTTTCTCTAACAGGGCTTCAAAAGAGGGGTTTGAGCAGTATGAGGCATGGCTACAATGGGTGATCTGTTTGGTATTTTGAAATAAAAACTTCACTGACATGTTTTGTATAGGTATGGCCCTACAATATATTTTTCAAATATAGCATGATAGGTCCACTTTAATATTTCATCTGGTGCATAGTCTTCGTGTCATTCTAGGTACCTTTTAGGGTATCATGCTCATATTGGGTAGAAACATACCTTCTCCCTCTGCCTGGGCTTCAGTTTGTCCTCAATACCCGAGAGACGACATCTATCTTCATCCCTCCTCTTACATTCAATATCTCCTTTAAATACATCTTTGTGGCATGGAAAATATTTCAAAGAAAACTATTTTGATATCGTGTGCTTGTTGTTTGTGTGTTGGCTCCAGTTTTCAATTGATTTATTTCTAAGTATTGGAAACAGTTTTAATGGGAATGCTTTTGAAGTGAGATGGGGGAAAGTATTGTTGACTTGTGTGAGCCCTGTTGTTGAAGATACATTTGAAATGCATTAATATATCAGACACGCACTACTCGTCACAACATCATTCCCAGAGCTTCATCGCTCCCAGTAGCACTTGTTCTTATGCTGTTTGTAACACCTGCCGCCTGGTAGGTTTTGGTGTGTAATATCCTCGTGGTGCAGGTGTGTTTGCAGCCAACTGTTTACAACAGCAGCAACACTACTTCCAATTGAAAACAGAAAACTATATTTGAAGTTTTCCTGGGCAACATTCTTCGTAGCCATTCACAACTTTTAGATTCGCAGACCTCTTGATCAGAACATCTGAGGAAACTTTTAGTATCACGGTTCAAGACAGATTTTTCTGGCAAGTGACCTTCTTGAATGTGCACCAGTAAAATATGAAAAGCACATTTTGAGATCTGCAACTTTTTAAGTAATTTATTATTCGTGTCAGGCCTGTTTAATCCGATGTCATAGGTCTTCAGTTAAACATGGAATGCTTGTGGATCAAGTGTCTCTTGTAGCCAAAATGACCCGATGGTTGATTTTTTTTTCTCTTTATAAAGCAATCCATGCAAGTAATTGTATAGCTCTGTGACATAGTTTGCCAACACTAAGACAACATGATTGAATCATTCAGTAAACACCTTGTAATACCTCTATAAATGTTTTGAAATTACGTTTATCCAATGGATTTGAGATAATTAGTGTAATTCGTCTTTACATTCCCCCGACCAAGCAGCACACACTTGCATCTGGGCATTAACCACACACACACACACACACACACACACACACACACACACACACA
>CALSBZ010004415.1:95201-135145 GCA_943591055.1 Gobionotothen gibberifrons
GTGTGTACGTACACACACACACACACACACACACACACAGAAGGAGTCTGTCTGTATGCAGCGTGCAGTAGTACCTAGGCTATGTTCCCTTCACCCAGCCATCTGGTTTCAGTTCAGACCCATCTGGATCTGTCTCCAGCCCAGGCATCTCAGGAATACATTTTGGAGGGGTGCCCACATCCGTTCACACAGACAAGTGTTTTCAATTACTCAATTTTAAATGTCTCTAAAAACCCAAGTGATTGAGCTTCTTTTTTTTTTAAAGGCAGCAGTGGTGGTAAACACTGCTTTAAAAAGAGCTGCTTCAAAGAGAAATGCTTGACCTGGACACAAGAAGTGGACTGAGTTACACCTTGATGACAGGCAATGTCATCAACCGCATCTTACAGACTCCAAGATCATAACACATACTTCTTTGCTGATTTCAGAGCTGCCGCAAATATTCTCCCAGACGACATGAAACAACTGGAGAGCAGAGAAGTGATGAGAGCCACGCAAAGACCTCATCATATATTGTAACTGACAGGATGATCCCACATGCTCCCACAACTCAAGGACCCCGTTTGCTTTATGTGTAGTTGAGGTTTTTATCAATTAACTTTATTATTCCAATCTGCTGCATTCATACAAATCATCAATGTCATCATGTATTTTCTCATATGGCTTGCACTTTTGTCAACAATGTACGGGAAGAGGATAATGATAGCGAATAAACTAACATGCATCAAACCAAAGGTTAGTCTTTGCCAGCTGCATTTTCTTCCACTGAAAAATAACTTTTCCATTTCTGTAAGAGTTGTGTGTACGTGTGTGTGTGTGTACGTGTGTGTACGTGTGTGTACGTGTGTGTACGTGTGTGTACGTGCGTCACATCCTCACACATGAATCCATCCTGATTCATTCTGCTGTGTCAGAGTGACGCTTGTACCTGAATCTATTTTAAATTGTGACCAAGAGCACGATTTAATGACTTCTCTGACTAAGCCAGTGGAGATCTTCCTCATGATGCCCATGGGCATGTACTCATAGAGCTCCAGTATTTCACAGCTGTGTGATAAGGTCTGTGGTGTAGCACTCCAACATTGTCGCAGGCAGTGGCAGTTAATCCAAAGGAAATACTGCCCCTTTTTTCAATTTGCATGCTAATACCACTGCAGATTTAATCTGGCATGAGCGGCACAGTGGTAGCCCTCATATAAATTCCCCATCATGCATCAATCCCCATCTTTCTTATTAGTCCTGCAGCAATGTTGTAAGGCCTCATTCAGAACGACAAAAGCACTATGTCAAAAAATGCCGAGTAATGCAGGCAAAGTTTACCTTGGCCCAACTTTTGTGAGCAAAGTGCAATGTCATCCAGCAATGCACTTTGTTGGCCAATGAAATACAAACAAGCGTCAGCTTGTTAAGCATTTACAAGGCTTAGATGCACAGTAAACTCCCCTGGTTGGATTATCCATAGATAAAATTTAGCCACTGCTCGACAATAAATGTGGTTCTTTTTAAAACAAGTCTGCAGCAATGCTAGAGGATATGTGAGGCTGTAGTTAGGAACAGTTGAGCTGAACTAATAGATCTAAATTGAGCTAACATTCCTTACTTAGCAACCAGAAAGCAATGCTGAGGCTGATGGGAATGCCATGAGTCATGCAGGTATTTGTTCAAAACCAAAGTTTTTGCCAATATTAGTTTGCCCTATTTTTAAGAGGGTAACAAGATCATCAATTGTATTACAATTCATCGTGAGGGGAACATGTATGTCTTCATACAGTAAATGAGCACTGCTTTCCATCCAAGAGCTGTTTGTAAGGTACACATTTCAACATCATGGTGGCACTGAAGGAAAGGCAGGTGATCCTGAAAGCCTACAGGATCCATCATCTTTGGACCATGAATGCGTGCCTCAAAGTTCCATCCAAATCAATCAACAGTGGATGTGATTTCTCGATCTGGAAATACTCTGTACATATAAAACTTAAACAACACTTACTGTTATTCTGAAAATCATTTAGAAAACAGAAGATATTTTCATCCAGATAGTTAGGGGAATATTTGACGATCAACCTTTTGAGAAATTGGTAGTAAAACAGTTTTCTGGGTTTGTCATGTGTTATCTCTTAGAAAAATGAATGCTTTGCTCTGTTCTTCAAATGTTCTCAAAATACCAACAGAGACTGCCGTTTCGATATGAACCCTGTCTGCATACACCTAGTATCTCTGCATTAAACTGATTTCCATTAAGAAACAGTTGTTTAATGAATGAGTTTAAATGTTTTCTGTCAGGAGCACCTTGAATGGAGTCCATATAACCGCAACGTATGGGTTCGATTCCCGCATTGTGACCTTTGTTTCATGTCTTACCCCCTGATCCCACCGGGAGCGTCTACGCCGCGTTACGGCTGCACCGCGGGGTTTTTAGCGATCGCGGCCACTCTAGTCAATGGGTGCTATTCCACCAGACCCGCTACGCCGCGCTACGTCGCGACTCGAAGCGTCCCAGAAGCTCCTCGCCGCAAGGAATTTCTAAAATATAGGATGAATCCTATTTTTGATGCGGCGCAGCCGTAAGGTAATGTCGGGCAGGCAGGAAGTGGAACGTTCAGACCATATATAGCATACAGTATACACACACACAAACTCATTTTGCAGCCCCTATCCCTCCGTAGTCTTTCAAGTAGGAGGAGAAATGCCACCGCTCTCCTCCGGTTTACAGGCACTGTGTAAATTATATATATAGAATAATTATGATGATGAATGCATTTTTTTACCACTAAAATACAGCAACATATCTTTGATTCATGTCGTTTATAACTGGGATATTACAATTATTATTAACTTTGTCTGTAGTCTACAACACAACAATAAACACGATTTAAACAGACACAAACATAAACCATGTAACTACGTAGCCTACTTGTAGAAGTACAAATGTCCAGGAAATATTCCAAAATCAACAACAAATGCGAGGCTGCAACACACGACGCTCCGCTTCCGCAACGTTTTGAAACGCGCCTGGTGGGTTACGACGCAGGAGGAGGTCGCAGCACGGCGTAGCCACAACGTAACGTAGCGCAGACGCTCCCAGTGGGATCAGGGGGTTCACCCTCTCGCTTCCTGGCCCTCTTCTCAAATATGCGAAAAACGAGTTGTCTACAAGAGCTGGCGTATTTGTGTGTTTTGCAGAACTCTTGCATAACATCTAAAAATAAAATAAATACACCAACAAGCCTTGAGTCTAACCATTACACTAATTCCCATGTTGTTAAATGTGTTTCATACTCGGCTGTAATTCTAATGACCAGAACCGAAACAGGGCTTGAAATCTGGAGCTGAATCTGTGGTTTTGATTTATGGTGCTGGAGTGTTTCTCAATGGTCTTGCGGTATTCATCACATCTATGCGTAATCCCTAATCAGAGTTATGTACATAGCAGTCCATCAAGAGCCCTTCAACATCGCTCAGAGAATGTTGACTGGGTAATTGAATTTGAGCATAGCTTATGATGGGAACATAAGCCAGATGCCAGGATGTTTATGGCGTTGTTGCTTTGTGGGCTGCTGTGTACACAACATTGGTTTCTCGCTGCAGCCACATTTTCCATGGCCTGTGCATCCTTATGGTCAAAAACTTCTCCAGCGGTTTATAGTATTGGACTTGGCGTTAGCTGTGATATGCATCATGTACATTTATTACTGCGCTGTGTCATTGAATGTATTTTATAGAATTTGGACGTAGCCTCTTCATAATATCCTAACAGCGTCTAAAAGATCGGGATTCTGTCCGCATAAGTGCAACCACACATCAAACCAACCTTGCGACAGAAATTACACGTAATTAGACTGTAACATCTAAGAGGTTGTGGTAAAAAATAAAGCTTAAGCAAAGAATTCAAAAAGCCAAACCAGACTTTTTACAAATACGACTAGGCCCGAATGAGCTGGAAACAGAACACAGGGAACACGCGGCTCCAAAATAAGCAATCTTGCACCCACTGCAGCTGACTCGGCATGTAGCGGTTTGTCATTAACGGTTGCTTTATCAATTATCTTTCATTACTCTGATTATGTATCTGAGCTGCTTGAGCTAAATGTGTGGGTTTCACTTTCCCAATGCTCAGTTAAAATTGATTACATAACTTTGTTTTGGATTATGCAAAGTGCTCATGAGAGGAACATTTGATATCAACAATGTTGGTTATTAAAAAAAAAGGGCAATTAGTGACTCAATGCTAGCATAAGCCACTTGGCAACTGCTGCAATGATCCAGGCCCGTGTACACCCTTGACCTGCCTTTGCAAATGTGAGCTCGGATAGAAGGAAGAAGCCACAGCCCACTGGTTTCATGGCAGACACCCTAACCACACGACTGCCGCGATGGATAATGGAGAAAGCAATGGGATTTGTAGTAAAAGCGTTGTGTGCATGCTCACCGAAATACAGCCTCCATGTCTTGCAGAGCCTGAGCAGCTTGGCTGATCGCTGTGAGTGAACGCAGATGGGAGAGATGCCCAGCAAATGGAAAACGGGGAATAAACTAGCTTAATGAAAGCATCATGGCACAGTGAAAAGCCAGTCTAAGCCATCAGTGAGAATGCCCCGGGGGTAGGAAGATGGGCTGGTGTGCGTGCTGGGGGCTGGAAGCTTGCCTAGATCCAGGAGCAGTGTTGGCCCTCTGTGGGCTCATGGCAGGCCACTCCCTCCACGTGGGAGCAGAAAGATGATATGCCATGTTGCAGGTTAAACCCCCAGGTACCACATACCCAGGAAGATGAGATGCTTGGTTGGGAATGGCAGCGGCACAAGCTTGTCTTTTACAGATGGAGCTGCGTCTGCATTCAATGTCTTTGACAGTGACTGGAGTTAAAAAAAAGCACTGAAGACTGGTGAGACACAACAGTGTGCTTTTTTTTACTATGCATGATGTTCGCCATCAGCTGTTCAGTCAAGAATTTGAGCTAACTCATAGATTGTATTTACCATTTTATGTGCAATTAGTGCATTTATTTGTATTTCAAAGAGTAAAAGAGTGGTGCAGTGATGACGTGTTTTTGTAGGCCGGTCCGGAAGATAGCATTGCAAATGGTCCCTCGACAACATTTAAAAATATATATATTGCAGAAAATAAGCCTTGTGGTCAATGCACGTTTGTGATACTTGCCATGTTTTGTTCAGCAGGATAATCTCCACATTTGAACACCACTTAAGCCTTAAGCGAACTACATCACGGTCTCATGGCAGCACATCACCACCGCTAAGCTAAAGGCGTTCTTGTGACGGCGTTGATGACATCTTATTTAGTCACTTTTTAGCAACTGATGACACGTGACAGCTTCAGACATTCATAGGAGGAGTATTCACTGACATATGTTATGTTGTAGAACCAATTGTGAAACGTGTGAAAGCTTCTGTTAACCACAGAACTTATTTCTGGCTTCTAACCAAAATCACACTCAAATTTCATTGACCGAAAGACCAAAGAAGGTTCCGGGACGAACCAAGTGGCGAGATAGGCGTAGGGGTTTCTGTTTTAGTTGGGAATGTATTTATATTTATTCTGGTTAGTTATAATGTTGGGTTCAATTAACATATGGCTATAAATAACTAATAATGCTATGTCAATTATATTATGGATATTCTTTATAATAATGATAATGACACGTGTATTTATTAAGTGTACCTGTGAATGGTTTCTCCCAATCAAATCCTCTGAAGAACCTCTATAAAATGAGCCAGTCTTCATTCAGAGGAGGGCGGTGAACCTGTACAGAGAGGGGTGAACACCTACATGCTGGCTACTGGTCTCTTGTGGTGTTTTTTAAATAAAGTCACCATGGTTTGCAATTCTACCTCCTCTCGTGGTCGATTCTTTCCCTGAAAATCCAACCGCTAAAGGGTCGCTGTCTCACAATTGGTTCAAGACAAGGGAACTGGAAGTGGTAAAATGCTTTTCTGCACCACTCTATTTAAGCTTGAGCTGGATGTCAGGGCCTAATTTCAAAAGCAACATGTAAGCTCCAACTTCTAATTTTTATTATTTGTATGTTTTGAAGCTCATGGTATCCATAGTAATAAGAATCAATTGGCTACATGCATGTGGAAGAGTGTTCCTGCTCATTGCTCAGATGTTCAGACAGCATCCTCATAATAATAATAATAAATGGAATTTATAAGGCGCCTTTCAGAGGACCCAAGGTCGCTGAAACATCAACATGATTTGTTGTTTTTAGAAAACAAAGCTCTGATAATCAAATTCACATGACACAAACAACAGGGAAACAAAACATCAACTGACCAAAACAGAGTCAAAACGAGAGGGATTATCGGACTTTCGTTCAACTTGCCGACCGCTTTCTCCTCAGAACCCTAATCCAATTTTTCCAACTTTAGTCACTTTTAGTGGTTCAAAATGGTGTTGTTCATATTGATCGAAATGGCATCGTAAATGGATAATGCTATCAAAAAAATGATATTCTCGGACTGTACTTATATAGCTCTTTAGCCAGTCTTTAGGACCCCTCAAAGCACTTTACATACTACATGTCATTCACACATTCACACCCATTCATACAGAGCAGTGTACCTTAATCTAGGACCCAACATTCACACACCGTTGGCCATCGGGAGCAACTCGGGGTTAAATATCTTGCCCAAGGACACATCGACATGTTGACTGCATGGGCTGGGATCGAACCCACAACCTTCTGGTTGAAAGACGACCGCACTCCCTCGCAGCCAGAGTCGCCCAGGGCAAGTGATAGGCAGAGCACATAGGTTGTAGCAAATAAAAAATGGTCGTTTTAAGTTGGACATTGAGGGTTGGATACTTTCCATTCACAGCTAGATAAAGATCTATTCAGGGGAAAGAGGAGATTATCTAACATCAACAGAATTAGTCTCTGTCTACAGCCTTTTAATTTAGTGTACTTGGTACGAAGTTTTAATCCTTTTCTCATCTTCTTTCATTCCTGCGACTAAAAATAAAGTCAGTCAATAGAAGAGATTTTTTCCTTTCCTCAGGCTGAGTGCTGGAGCGACCTTCGTGAAGTTCTCCAAGGCCCTGTTGCACAAAGCCACATATTCCCTGCTTGCTGCTTTCTCACTTTGTCTGGCCTTTCATCCACTCTCATGTGCATGTATTACATGTGTCTAGAAAGCACAAGACTGTTTTGTTTCACTTGAAACATATTCAGAAATCTGCAGATAGTTACCACAAAACAAGAGTCTGAAGATTTCCCAGAATTGTAAATACATACTCTTTTAATCTACCGACGGATTTACGAAAAAATTAATTTACACAAGTAAGAATTCCCACAACCGTAGGCAGACATATGGATAAACTTGCGGTTCAGTGGAAGGACAGTTATGCATTGTCTCAAAGGCACAGAGCAGTATCCAACCAAACATCTGTTAATTGTTAGTCATGTGGGAAGAAGATATAGAGAAGATTGTCCTCTTGGTAATGGATGAAGTCAAGAGACTCAATCTCAAAACATGCTGGTGTATTCATGTTGATTGTGGACAGTGTGAAATACTTTCAACCACTTTTGATATTGGTTAAAGGTTGCGACTTAGACCACGAAGGTTGAACTCAACACGATGCCAATTTGCTTAATTGAAAGTTGTATTCGCCGCTTTGCTCACATATAATGGAAACAAACGTGGGGCCAATGTTTGCCAAAGTTAATTTCCTGCATGTGTGACCGTGCCCTAAATATAGTAGTCCTGAGTCTATTCAATATCATCTCTACTGACGGGCCTTTTTACAACTTCCAAATATATCTTCCAGCAACAACTGGAAAAGGTTGAGAAGTTGCCAATCATTTTTCCACTGATCCATCAAGAAGGGAATACAACTGTGAGAGCCAGGGAAGAGCAAACAAGCCTCTCCTCTTTGTGTCTGTCAGCAGACGGGCGGATATTAAAACAAATTAAAAGGTGATACAAAGACAAGAGATACTTTCAACAAACCCACGCTTAGCTATTTTGTCCCTTGTCACTCATCTCCGCCAAAACGACTACTCTTTAAATAGATTAAGGGCCACTGTTGAAGGGTGTGTTGTATTTTCCAGGGCGTCTAAATGATACACCTTCTCGTCACGTTAATCCACGCATGGTGATACAAGTTGTTTATTGCTGCCTAGTTTAAAGGAGGGGTAGGTAAGTTTGAGAAACCACCTTGAGTGCACAAACATTCCAAAGTACACAACCGAAAAGAATACGCCCCTTCCTTCAGACTTCCTACAGAGCACCTCCTCCAACACACATGAACGCGAACAAGATCATGATAATGAATGTAAAACAAATGTATAACACAGTTATTGTCAGTGCTTATATTTTTGAAGCTAGCATGTTTGTTTTGTGAAAATGTATTAAAAATGTTACGTCTAGCTGACCAGGCTGCACCGGTAACGTTACATATCAGCTCGGTGTGCTCCGTAAATAGTCGCCATAGTTGAAAAGCAACTCCGATATTGACTCTGGTTTGACTTCTCCTAGTTTCCACTTTCTTTTTCTTCATAATTTGCTCCATTACAGTTTTTCTTTTGCGACCGGTAGACGATGTTTATGCAAACTCTGCCATGGTGAACGTGTCCTGCTTGCAGCGGCTGCTGCTGCTGGCGATTGACAACAGCTGAGTGCCCGGAGACGGGAAACACGCCCAATGACGGCACGCGCAATGACTGCACGAGTGTGTGTGTGTGTGTGTGCGTGCACAAGATTGAAGGCTGACAGACAGGTCGGCCATCCAGTTATTTTAGCCGGCCCGGCTAAAATAATTGGTCGTAGTTTTTACAGTATTACGGCTTCCACAGATGAAATATTTGTATGGATTTCTTTTCAAAGCACTTAGAATATGCATTGCTATCAGGATATTAAGAGCATTCTATGGAATATAACAAAAAGTGTATCTCGAGCCGGTTTCTCAAACTTACCTACCCCTCCTTTAAGCATCAGTTTAGACACTTCTTTATACACTTTTACAGTGGAACAAGCACAATACTGGGACTGTATCACTTGATCGTGTTAGTTTTAGGTTGATGTAGGAGTCATATTGGCAATAAGTTCTTAACATTCAGCAGGTGAAATTTAGCCAAAATATGTCCACCTGTAGAATGTTAATCCAAATGTAACTTTCCTTTTATGCTCTGTTTGATGTCTCTGCACTTAAGGGAAATATATGGTTTTAAACATTAGTCTAAATCAGGGGTGTCAAACTCAAGGCCCGGGGGCCAAATCCGGCCCGCGACCTAATTTTAAGTGGCCCGCAAGAGCTTGCAAAGAATATAAAATACAATACAATTGGTGTAATTGTTGAATATTTACTTTCAATTATTTGCCCTAGACTTCTGCTTTCAGACGTAGTTATTTAGGAAGATATTAACAGAACTGATAATAATCCAATGCAGGGCCAGCAATGTAATATTATACATTATTTAATATATATTATATATTTACATATGTATATTTATATATAATTAAAATTACAACCGGCCCTTTGAGTGCAACCATAATGCTGATGTGGATGAAATTGAGTTTGACACCCCTGGTCTAAATAGACATGTATGTTTATTTATGAAGATGCATAACTCCAGTTAAATCAGCAGTTAACATTTTGCAATTTCCAACAACTTAGTTGCAAGTATTGGCAAGGTCTCGTCTGCTTATTGGCCCTAAACACAAAGCACAGCTAATGCTAATGGGAGTTTCAATAGTTTCATCCATTTGGTCATTTCAAATTGTATTAGACAAACAAAGTTTTATATTTAAATGTGTTATAGTTAGTTGGTCCTATGGGGAACATGGATGCAAATTCCAAAATCCAAACAATAACTGTTGAGATAACTTGAATAGGTGAATCGATGTATTTCTTTACGGCTCAGATATCTACAACGGCTCAAAACACTTCCTTGTGTTGTCAAGTTGGTGAAGATGTTTCCTCATTTCCTCGTTTTGGCACATTTGTGATTTTTTATTTGCATTATTTCTGAAACTGCTGTGCGTTTCTCCTCATAGAAGTGTGTTGGTTTGCCAGCACCGTAGATATCTCATGTACTTCAGTTTTAAAGAGTTGAGACGCTCAACAACATGCAATGTGTCATGTTTAATGAGAGATGAGAGGGGAAAAAAGCACATCGAGTAATAATCAGTGAATGTTTTTAAAAAAAAAAATTCTTTCAGTTTGAAGTGAAGTATAGCGTGTACAGCGGAGATGCCTTTTCAGGAATTTAAAACCATGCGTTCAGTGGCTTTGGCGCAAATTCACAACTTCTTTTCATTAGTCCTGTTTTGGAAAGTTTGAGAGAAGTTTACTCCTTACTGTCCATAAGCATTAGATTTAGCAGAAAGGGTACCAGGAAGTCTTGCTAAAGGTATTTTCTTGCGTGGCTGGTGTGAGTCAAAGGGAAGAAAATTGAGTGCTATTTTTATGACTTCTTTTTCTGTAGCACTTTGGTCCCATGGGTTTATATATAACATGGCAGAATAAACCACATCGAACACTCACAGTGAGTGGGACAAAAACGAAAACAAGTGGGGTCCTGGTAACCTTTCATGTGAGCATTCTTGGCAAATCCATGTCCACTTCTAGAGACATTTTGAATTGCAGCTGCCCAGTTGGACAGCTCTTGAAAGGACTGGAGCTATGATGCATTAATTGGCTCCCGTATTACTCAGAAGCACGTGGGCGGTGCTGACTTCCGTGTGCTTTAATAGTCATAATTGTATATTTAAAGGTGTGTTATTGCGAGAAATAGGGTGTCACTTATTACACCTACCAAAAATGCCCAGAAAAAGATTGATCAAGCAGTGAGATGTATGAACTCAACTCTGACCAGTTCAAATGCTTTGTTAATTAATAGAGTTCAAGACCAAACCGGTAATGCTCTCCGTGTTCTCTCCTGGTATGTGTTAGTGAGTGTGTTTGCATTCTTGTCTACGATGACAGATAAACCCGCATGGAAAGCAGCATTGAAGGATGGCTTTGTGCACAGTGGGGAATGTGTAAACCACAGTGTCTGCAAATGTCCTCACTGGACCTCGGTGACGTGTTTTCGAGTCCCTGCCGTTTTAAGATGTAATGGTTTGCATACGCAGCTGGCAGTGCAGCAGGCCATCATTCATGGTTGGATTTGATTGGAAGCAAGTGGATGTTCTCCACGTTATTTATATACAGCGGTGCTTGGTAGGAGGCCTTTGTTTGTATGGTAATAATCATAATCTTCTTACATTTCTTTCAGAGTTCGCAAGACAACAACGGTTTGAAATGTCATACTGAATATCGGGCTTGTTTAAAATCGATGCCTTTACTCTGTATTCTAAACCCAAAATAGGAAAAACAAATCCCGATCAGGAGAGCATCTTTCCATTTTCTGTTAGTTAAAGCAATCATAAATCTTATTTTCGTAACATTGGGGTTATTCAAGCTTTTATAAGATACTTGAATTCATAAAAAAGCTAGGGTGGATTTAGAAGCAAATGTTATTAAGGTCACTGATGTCACGTAGAGTCTACATAAAAAGAGACTGCGTATTCATCCGTGTCTATTTTTGCAAGGCTCTTTTGAAACGGTGTATTATATCACAGTGGAAAAAGACCTTGTAGAGTCTAAGGTAAGGGTAGTTCATTCAAATAGCATGAAATAAGCTTTTGATTAGCAGCCCAAGTTTGTTTTTCTCCTCTTTTTCTTCAACTCCAATTTGCACTGGCTAGGGAGGAGACATGATAATTCAAAGGAGGTTTAATTGAAAACTGCACAATTCAGAGACGGCGGTTTTATGTGGAAAAGGAGAGGCGTGCACTTAGTAACACATCCAACAACTCTGGCGGTGACTTTGTTGGGGGCGAATATTTTCCATTAAGAAATTCATGAGCTTGTAAACAGCTCAGGTCCTGGGAAGCATGGTTACATCAGGAATGATAACCAGCCTGTTTGGATAAAATACTACTCATTTTGTTTTCATTGACATACCCCTTTTTTCAGCACAAGAACAGCTCCCGGCTTGCTCTGCAATAAGCCTTCACTAATCCTGCTGCTCTGTAGAGGTTCCTGGCCCAGAAATCACCTCCGATCCAACATTTGTTCAAACTTCTTCAGTAGATTACAGATAAAGTGAGTGTTACACACACACACACACACACACACACACACACACACACACACACACAGTAACTGCTTTTCTTTTACTGCTTGGCAACCTCTGCCTGCGTGTGAGCATGCAGGTGCACACAGGGCCGCGTGCTGGTGAAGATGAGTCAGTGCATAGTCACTTAGCTGCTTTATAGAGGATGTTTGCAAACTTTAAAGGGCCACCTGTGAACAGCCATAAAGCGGCCATTGTGCCAAGCGAGTTCACATCATTCCGCCATGCTCCACTCGCATTTCTCATGTTTTCATCTTTGGCACAGCACTGTGAGGTGACACTGCTCGCTGTGACTGATGCTAACATCACGGTAATAATTCCCCCCCCTCGTCTGCGGATGACGTCTTCTCTGCTTGCACGCAATAGATTCTCTCAGTTTGATACATAAAACAAGCCCACCAGAGTTTTGATTTGGGTGGGGAATAATTACCAGGGTCAGTGCTAATAAAAAAAAATCCAACTAAGAGACGTAAAAGGCGCAAACATTAAATAAAGCACATTAGGAAAGTTGTGGGCCGTTAAAAAGCCTAAAGTCCTCGTGCTCAAAAGTGATTACTCACGAATGCCCTGTTGGGCCGTTAGAATAGCTCCATAAAGGATGATAACACAAGGTCAAACTCTGGATCAAAAACAAGTCTGCATTAGAGAGTAATTACTTATTCTAGTGGATATTTGAATACTATATTTTATCTCTTTGTTTTACGCTTTAACTGGGTGTAAAAGTCTGGCATTCATTTTCTGTTCCCATCGCCATGTGTGGTGCCAGGGTTTTCCACTCAACCTTGCTGAAAGGTATTGGTTGTTTTGCTGAATATTATGTGAATGGGTGAACGACATGTAGTACAGTATGTAAAGCGCTTTGAGGGGTCTTAAAGTGCCTGTGAAGTGCATTTTTTTGCGCCAAAATGAAATGGCAGTTTCATTCCTTACATATCATTGTGCCTGTTCATGGCTAAAATAATTTTTTAGGAAGTGCGAGAGTTTTTCATCCCGTGAACGGCCGTCTGAGCCTACCTGAAGTTGCAGACGATAGCGGCTGTGACGTCACAAGATGAACCCAGTTGTGATTGTAAACATGGCGGAGACTTCGGAAAGTGATACTAGTGCGAGAGAAATGAGTGATTTTGACAGCTTTTCGGACAGGATAGATGAGGAAAGTGGCACAGAAGATGGAAGTGACGACGAGGAAGCACAGGACATCATTGAACCCTACAGATTTGAGCCGTCAGGGACGTCAAGTGGGGAGGATGATGGCGACGACATGGACGATGGGGAAGACATTGCCCGGCTACAGAACACTGAATGGTTAGTTGGTTAGCTAGTTATTATTATAACTATATAATATAACTATATATATATATATACTATATAATATATATATATATTAGGGCTGTCAAGTTAACGCGTTAATAATATATATAATAATATATTTTTTGTCCTCGGCCGCCCCGTAGTTTCAGAGCGCATCGAGTTTAAAATACCATCTACAAGCTGATGCTGACAGCCCCGCTCCTGCCGTCCGCTTGTGGCAGACCACACTTCCACGCTCACCGGCAGGCCATCGGGAGGACCGGGAAGGGTGTGTGTATGAGTGGCGCGACTGGCGAGCGAGGCACACCTTACGTGTTGTTGTTGTTGTTAGCATCTGGTGCTAGCTAGCTGCGCTAACGGATATAAGGAGCTGTTTCAATGAAAACAGAGGAACGACATTTCGCCGACAACTGCGCCGAGCACTTGACTTCATGCAGGTAGCCAGACAGTGGGACATTGTACGAAAAGTCAGCACACTCAGCACCGATAGTGCGCGCAACATGATTGCAGCTCCCGTTCGAGCATATTATGCCTTGAGCTGCACATAGCGTAACGATCCATCACAGTGTCTCCACACACACACACACACACACGCACACACACACACACACACACACACACACACACACACACACACACATCTTTTGGGAACAGAAACATCGCCACTTCGACAGACTTGACATTACTACAGCCAGCGGCAATGCATCGCTTCCCGTGTGTTTTTCCTCCCTTTTTCTTCACTGTCGCCTCCATTGTCAGGTTTTCTCGATTGGCAATCACTTCCAGTCGACTCCGACACACTTTCCAGTTAAATACTCGCTCAAAAACTTAGATAAATTCGACTTTGACCCTTCGACCGCGTCCATCTTGTGACGTCACGCAGTAGATCGCAAGCCACGCCCACGAAGGCGTAGGTCGACTGCGGATTTCAATTCAAACTCGTCAAATTCGTTGCTATTCCAACATCTTTGATAGGGTTCCAATGGACAATGTTGGACTATATGTATTAGCATAACAGATCATGCACAGGCGCACACTTCACAGGGCCTTTAAAGACTGGATAAAGCGCTATATAAGTACAGTCCATTTACCATTTACTTTAGTGCGTCCAAATTTGCATTCTGTGGAAAAAATATTATGATCAAGAATAAAGATTATTCTTGCAACAATCCAAAGCAGAAGTAAAAACAGCAAATGCATAGGTGAGAAAATAAAAGGTCTTTCTTGTGTAATAGTCAACAAGTCGATTAAATGACAAAGTGTTACATTGTTATGTGTGAGCGCATAACTGATAGATGTGCGCAAATACCAAGAAGCTGTGAATGACTGCCCTCTAAGTACTCAGAATCATTAACACCAGTTATTCACCTCTTGAATGGGAAACAGGGCAGCTTCCTGTTCACTTGACTTCATTTCCTCTTGTTGTTGTATACTGCATTGTTTATCCTGTGTTTCTTCCTCTACGAGTCTATCGCTTGTGAACACTTCAAACGCCTTGCCCTTCAGTCTGCACCAAATAGTCTTTCCCACTTTCACACTTAAGTTGGTTCCCATGTGTTTGCAAAGCAGTTCAATCCTCACTTGCTCATCAGCATCCCAGAGATCCTCTCTGCAGTCCTCCCAGGATGCACAGCTGCTTTTCTGCGCTCCACTTGCTGGAAAGTCTATTTCTGTGCAGATAATATTAGCTACATTCCCTGTTTACTCACTGCTGATGACTGAACCATTGTATGTGGAGCTGTCAGGGTCTCTGATGGCTCGGAGTCAGGGCTGCAGACGGCGTAAAGGGTGGAGGATAACACTGTCCTACCTGCTGAAGAGAGACTGCAGGGCGGAATTAGATCTGTGTGAAAGGTTATTTCCTCTAAAGTCATCAAAACCAACAAACTGACTGTCTTGTTGACAAAAAAATGCATTTGGTAAAAGTCAAAGGTATCTTTTGTTTGTCTGCACAGTTCTTACATAACTAATTTCAGAATTAGTTATGAGTTTTTTTTTAAACTAATATCAGTTTTTATTTAGAATTAGTCTTAACTGCAAAAACTCAAAGCAGCTTGATTATTTCTGTTTTGTCCCAAATTCAGTCCATGTAAGGCACTTAGTAGCCTATACATATTATTTACGCAACAAGGTCTCACAGTCTGCGTACAAATGACACGACTTTGCAAAGTAGTGCAATAGATACGCAGAAGTCCGTTTTTGCGTGCATATGATCCGCTGATATTGCACCTCAAACATTAAAACAAAGAGCTCTGTGGCTTCAGGCTTGATCGCCGTTCCAATGACAGTTTTAATGTTAGCGGTGCAATAAACGACACAGCAGCTTATTGGGTTATGGTTAGGGTTAGGGTTAAATAAATGGCAAAGATATGTAGAAAATAAACGCATTTAAGATACGTTCATAACAAACGTAACGTGGGAGTATCATATGCACGCAAAAACTGACTTCTGCGTATCTATTGCACGACTTTGCAAAGTCGTGTCATTTGTACGCAGACTGAAGAGAGTGGGCTGGTTTACCATATGTAGTACCAAAACACCATTCAAAATAACTAAGTTCATAGTTTACAGTCATTTTGCCTTTTTATAGCTTTTTTTCTTGCAGATATGTAAGAATGTGTCCCTAAATAGAAACGAATAAAATGGCAATTTAAACAACTGAACTGAATAACTGCATTTCAATAAAGAACATCTACATATGAAGCTGCATTCACATTATAAGCGATTTGCTTTTTGCATGCCACGAGGTTTGATGAGAGCCTTGCGGTGAAAGCAGCTAGTTAGTTATGTTTTGAAAGGTTAGCTAGCTTGTACTGCTTCATACAGCTGTCATCTGATTGGTTGCGCATCAAAAGCGTTGAGCAAGGTCAAAGTTTAAATAACTGGATCCGAAATACTGAAAGCTAAATTACATTTTTAGTGTCGTCTGTGCATCTCCTCAAGAGTGTGCATGAATTGTCTGCATCTTAATTCTACATCTTAATCCTAAATGTGGATTTTTTTCAAAAACATATATCCTCACATGGTGCTTGGTGGTGCCAAATGACATTTAGGTATTCTGAACCCTCGCTGTAACTGATGCAGAAAAGGATGCCACAAAGCTCATTTAGACTTAATGGTGTCTGGACCATGCTAAGATTATATACATCTGTAAGTTATCTGTCCTGTTTCTCCTGCTGTTTTAGGTTTGTTTGAAGTTATTCAGGCTGGTAATGTGGCAAATATGGAGCTGTTAATTTGACCATGTGCCACTTTACAATTGGCGCCAGATATAAAGAAAGTGTGGAAGTGGTACAGTTTGGAGTTTACTTTATCTTGGTCAAACATTGCTTCCAAGAAAACCACAATGAGTTCCTTGTAAAGTGGGAAATATCCTTCCCTTTTTCTGCTTTGTGACTCAACATGAATACGGTGGAAGTGGTACGAGGCAACGGGGAACGGTGCTTTCCTCCGGGTTATTAGTGCAGGAGTTTGGTGTGTGTTCTTGTTGAGTCACAGATCCTTTTCCAAACCAAACGGGAATGAGGCCACGTACAAATGAGATTTAAAGCCTCGCTGTAGCCCACCGTGCAGCTCTGTGTCTGGATCAATGCTTGTATTTTAAAGAATAAAAAGTTCAAACCAACCACCTTTTATTAACCTGACTGACATTAACTGGAGTTTTTTTTTGCTCTACCACCGTCCAGGCACAACATCCTTTGTGATAGCTGAGGAACTGCCTGCTTTCCTTGGCATCATGTCGCACACAGGGGGATATTTTTAGGCCGTCCTGTATGAATTAAGCAGTGTTCGCTGTTCTCTGTGGGGCAGTTCAGATCTACCTGATTCTAAGGTTGCTATTAGCCCTTCTAATAAAGGCCAGATTGTGGGAAAACTGGTAGTTAATGTGACCCGGCTGTGGCTTGCTGACAGACGTTCCCACCAGCGGTGTAGGACAGAGGCTGCTCCATTTTCCTATCCACAGGAAAAATGCTATCAGCTCCCTTAGTGCTGCCTGTCTCTTTACTTTGCATTATTTTCCCTTGAGATATCTAATAGCCTTCTATCTTACTCTTGACATCAGCTGCAAGATTCAATGACTCCATTTTGAATATGAGTCCATTTACTTTGGCAGAATGACTAAAGCAAACTTTTCAGACATGGATACAAAAAGCCAGTCATGTGTCTAGAAAGTGACTGTGACAAATGAGAATAGTGTTTTATCATGCAGATTACCTCCAAGGTCTCAGGTTTTTGGAGACATACACTCTTGTCAGTTTCTTGGTTAGTGTCCCTACAGGGAATTCTTTTTAGGTCACATTGTAATTGTAATCAGACTGTACAAAGATAGAGTAATGTTTCAGGAAAAAGTGACGAACATGGACCACCGTATCATCCTCAAGAACTTAATCATTACCTTAAGTTTTTGCTCACATGTTGGTACTTGTTGGAGCTGTAATTACTTGGACTGGCTCCTCTGGGTCTGGGTTTTATCTCACACAGGTATTGTCTGATGTTCTCGTGGCTCACACTAGACATTATATAAATATACTAAAGTAAATGATTCACAGCATGAGAAGAAAGTAGGGGATGTCCACTTTTTAATGCTTGGTGGGCTGTTTTAATTTCCTTTCAAAAAAGTGTATCAGCACTTTTTCTATTATCTATATTTCAATATGAGTTAAAAGCAGCTACAGTCATTTATATTATTACAATGATTCATATAACTACGCCAACGTGCATTAAATTGCCATCCGAACCTTTTCTAACTTTCAAGTTTTAAATCACTTTCTCTGCTCTCGTCAGATTTAGCCTCAGTGGGCAGCTGTTTTCATAAAACAAGCTTAAATATTCCCATTGAATGTTACCAGCACATGACTGCAGAATAACCTTATGCCTTTCTCAGAAGTTGGGGAAAACAAAACAGAGCCTAAAGAACATTGAACATGTAGCCAAAATACGATTTTGAAATACAAACATTTTGCTGCTTACTGATACATGTGTAAATTGAAAACTCTTTAGCCGCTTTCATACCAAGTACTTTTCCGTACTTAGTTCCCAGCACTTAGTTCCCAGCACTTAGTTCCCAGCACTTAGTACCCAGCACTTAGTACCCAGCACTTAGTTCCCAGCACTTAGTTCCCAGCACTTAGTTCCCAGCACTTAGTTCCCGTACCCAGCACTTAGTACCCAGCACTTAGTACCCAGCACTTAGTTCCCAGCACTTAGTTCCCAGCACTTAGTTCCCAGCACTTAGTGCCCAGCACTTAGTTCCCAGCACTTAGTACCCCCATGGAACTAAAGAGCCGGTCGCGTTCACACCGGAATAAATTCCCTGAGGGAAGATTACGCAAATGAAGCCAATGACGTCACTTCTTCTTCTTCTGCTTTGGGTTTACTGGCAGGCCGCAAACAACTTCACAGCGTATACTGCCACCCGAAGTCCCCGGGCCGGAAGTCCCCGGAGTTGGGGAGTTGGGGTTCAGTAGAAGCTGCTGGGAGTCCCAGCAGCTTCTACTGAAGCCTTCCGAATAAATCGCCAGAACGCCGACACCTCCTCATCACTCCACCGCTCCCATGTTTTTTGCCATAAGTTATTCTCTCTCCGTTGGTGCGCGGGGCTAATGCTAATAATGCTAATTCCAGCAAATACATGGCGGCTTCAAAAAACGTTTCCGGGTTTTATGGGCCGTGGTTTGCAATTCGCCCAGCCAATCAGAAACTGGAACTTTTTTCTCCCCAGGATAGTGCCACCTCTCTAGCAGGCACTAAAAAGGGGGTAAAAGTTCTCATGAACTAAGTTCTCTTTTTGGTGTGAACGCAAAATCCCAGGAACTATCGGAACTAAACGGGAAAAGTACTCCTGTGTGAAAGCGCCTTTTGTTAACAAATGTGTCCCAAAAACTTCATGAGGTGGTCATATGTCGATATCCTGTGTGAGCAATTTGCCAAAACCCAAAGAAATACTGCTCTAGATATTTGAAGTCATACAATTGCTTGATCTGATACAACTCGTACAAATGTAGCTCATTTGTTTTTAGCTATTCTGCTGACCCCTAAAGGAAAACAAACAACTTGTTAATGCTAATTAAAAAGTGATCCGTGGTTTTCAGCAGTGAGTTTTAAAGGTCACCCTAGTCTAATGTTTCAATGTAATAAAATAGTAACATAATTATGTAACTTAAGGCTTGAATGATAAATGTTGAATGACTCACTTCATAGGCAGCAACAAGACCTTGTGGGCTAACTTTTTAATGAATAAAGATCGACTTTTTCGAATAAGAAAAAGCTATGGCTTGTAATATTGTACAGTAGAATCCTTCTCCTATGGTCCTGAGGCATTATGGGTAATATAACTGATCTAGAGGTTGGGAAAGAGATTAGAATTATAATAAATTAACCAGTTTAAAACAGTTCATACATCCATTACTTTTGACAAATGTAATGGCGCTATCTGCCGCACCACACTCTCCCCTGAGCCCTTCCACCTCAGTCACATTACAAAGCCTCTAATTGGCATCCAGCTTCGCACCCTAAAACTTCAGACACAACAGGAGCACGGCGAAACAAGCCTGTCTCCGTGGTCCTCTGCTAATGGAACAAGCTTGTCTGCATGAGACCATTTAATTCAAGCTGCTGCGTGATAATTTCTCTGGGTCTGCTTGGTGCCAGGCCAGCAGGTGAGGACATCCTGCCCCATTATCCAGACAGGACCTTAACTCTGGTTCCCACAACATTTTTCTTTCATAATTTCTCAGAAGTCTCTTCAAACACACAGGATTTCATTTATTGTTAAGGGGAAATAGCTTACAGTTTCCAGATTTCTTTCGAATTATAATAACATACAACTATTAAGTCATTTCGAAAGTGGAAATTCTTTAAAGATGAGAAACACCAGTTCAAATGGTGGCTTGTGCATTTGAGCTGATTTGTATTAAAAGAGGCCTTATCACGCTTTTTGCAGCTTTCCCTTTTACTGTAGTGTGTTCTATAGGTTTGTGTGCTGAAACAACTCCATTGCACGCCTTTGTTAACTACAATAACCAACCCGGTCTCACAGTCTGCGTACAAATGACACGACTTTGCAAAGTCGTGCAATAGATACGCAGAAGTCCGTTTTTGCGTGCATACGATACGCTGATATTGCACCTCAAACATTAAGACAAAGAGCTCTGTGGCTTCAGGCTTGATCGCCGTTCCAACGACAGTTTTAATGTTTGCGGTGCAATAAACGACACAGCAGCTTATTGGGTTATGGTTATGGTTAGGGTTAAATAAATGGCAAAGATATGTAGAAAATAAATGCATTTAAGATACGTTCACAACATTCGTAACGCGGGAGAAAATTGTAGAAAAAAAACGAATTTGACATACATTCATAACAGACGTAACGTGGGAGTATCATATGCACGCAAAAACGGACTTCTGCGTATCTATTGCACGACTTTGCAAAGTCATGCCATTTGTACGCAGACTGAAGAGAGTGGGCTGACAATAACATAGTGACATCACTATGTAACCCTTGTGCTTCTATAGAGTGCCACAGTGACGCGTCCTAAAATCCGGAAGTACGTTTTTACCACTTCCGGTTCCTTCTAATCGATAGATTTATGATCGATAGATTTATGATTCGAAAATTATAAAAGTTGGGTAGACATGTGGATATTATCCGGCAGAACGAAACGTGATCCGTCTCTTAAATGTGTTTCAACCACAGACCTTATTTCGAGCTATTTTCCAAAATCCTATGGAGAAATTGCATTGCTTTTTGACGAAGGAACCGGAAGGAGTTTACTTCCGGGTTTTAGGACGCGTCACTGTGGCACTCTATTGGCTAGTGCTCCAACACGATGCACGTGATAGGCTAAGGGGCGGGACATCTCTGAGCGGTTGACCAATCACAACAGAGCCGGCCAGCTAACCAATCAGAGCAGACTGGGCTCTGGTTTCAGACAGAGGGTGAAAAGAGGTGCTGCAGCACAGGCAGTATGAGAAAAATAAAGAGCTTTTTGAACATTAAAGCATGGAGACATGTCCCAGTGGAGGAACAAAACACAAATAAGAACCTATACCATAATAGGGCCCCTTTAAACAAAAAACAATGTATTTTATCTATCCTGTAAAACCCCCCTGATTAATTTTACAACATTTCTGCAGCAGATTTAAAAAGAGAAGATTAAGTGACGCAATCAAGGTCGTCAGCCAGCTTCAAACTCAGCACTTCACTACAACGCACGATACACTACGTACTGAGCTGAAAGAGAGACAAAAAGTCACTGAACCTCGTAAACATGACTCGGCGTACTGCTACAGTGGAGCTGCGGTACAAGCATCCCACACAGCGGGGCAATGTGCTCCGGGATAATCAGCTCAATAAAAGTACATCTGCCTCTCACACTGCTGTGTACTGGGACTGCACAGGGACACAATGTCCTGTTGTGTTTTTATGTGTCGCTCCTCTTGACAAATACTTCCATGCTGGAGGATGAACACTAATCCATCCCTCTGAGCGTGGTTGTGTCCTTTATCGCTGGGTTTTTGAAGTCATGTTCATGGACAGTGCTGTCTGTAGATTTCTTGTACATTTATTTATTATTTTTGTATTTTACTTCCATGGCAACAGTGACACTGTATCAACATCCATTTTTAAGACAATACAAGGCATATAAATCACATTGCATCACAAGTTAACTCAATGATCATTAAAAGGAACACATATATCTGTACAGAATAAAATAATAAAGAACACCATCCATCCATCCATCTTCTCCCGCTTATCCGTGGTCAGGTCACGGAGGTAGCAGTTCCAGCAAAGAGCCCCAAATAAAGAACACAACACAATATAACACAAGAAATACAAGAAATACAATACTGGCAAAAAGATGTAATGAAAAAGGAGGTTTTACAATACCAAATGTAAGCTTCTCTTACTGGAAGGTTCTCTTTTTCTTTTGCCTTTGTATGCACTTACAGTCCCAATATGTTTGTATCTGAAAATGCATCTTAATTGATGTAATAATAGGGAACAATCTCCATGACAACTGTGCAAACTTTACCAATTAAATAATGTCCTGACATGCACCTGCTCTTTCCAGTGAATTGACCTTGTGTTGAAATCCTTTTGCCGATTTCTTCTATTTGACCAAAGATCAGATTTGATTTATTATTTGTTTTTATATTTAGTGTATCAAGACAGATGTTCCTGATGCATGTTATATCTGTATATATATATATATATATATATATATATGTGTATGCATGTAAATGGTCTGCAGAGAAAAATAAAGACCCTTCTGAACATTAAATCAGAATCAGAATACCTTTATTAGTCCCACGTAGTTACAGCAGGAAAAAGAGCCACAGACAGCTTAATGTTACATATGTTAAATATGTGACATGCATTTAAGAAAAAGTACTAAGTTATGATATAATAAAAAAAATATATATAATACATGTAAGGGAAACTTCTGCAGCAATGGAGAGTCAGGACTCAGAGACACACGAGGAGAGCTGGAGTTCTGATGTCAAACACTGATATTTAATACAAGTATCGGCCGGAGAAATTCACATCACAAGTCACAGCAGTCAAAGGTTCTGACTGCACGGGTGGGTTGCCATGTCAATTCTGCTCAGCCTGTGTCTTGGTAGACCATTTAACTAGTTTACAGAGAGTCATAATCAACATATTGGGGATGGGCCCTGGTACCTGGAGACTGTCTCTGACCCCCTGCTGTGCTTTGAAGCCAGCGTTCTCAGAGTTTTATAACTCCCTACTTCCACCAGATCAAGTCACAAAACTTACAGCATCACCATGTGGCTACATTATCACGTTCCTTACGGGAGATAAGGATCAGGGCTGATCGTAAATGTCAACACACAGGAAAGGGTCAAATTCCTGGAGTGAAGACAGAATTATTCCCTCACAATACAAAACAAAACGTTATATAATTTTAAAAAATACACATCCTGTAACAGTTCTTAGGATTTAGCAGCCAGGTATATATTATTAACGGCATCTATAGGTGGTTCGGGCACCTAGTTAGGATGCCACCTGGGCGCCTGCCTAGGGAGGTGTTCCAGGCACGTCCAGCTGGGAAGAGACCGAGGGGTAGACCTAGGACCAGGTGGAGGGATTATATCTCTTTGCTGGCCTGGGAGCGCCTTGGGATCCCCCAGTCAGAGCTGGTTGATGTGGCCAGGGAAAGGAAAGTTTGGGGCTCTCTGCTGGAACTGCTACCCCCGCGACCGACCACGGATAAGCGGGAGAAGATGGATGGATGGATGGCATCTATTGCACATCTAGCACATATTGCACATAGGTGGTTGGTATTCAACAGCAGCAATTTACACAATTTACAAAATACAAAATACACACCTTGTAACAGTTCTAAGGATTTAGCAGCCATGTATATATTACACAATTATTAACGACATTTATATATTGCACATATAGCACATAGTTTGTTGGTATTTAGCAGCAAGGGGTGATATATTGTAGTCTGTGTTGTGGTGTGTGTAGGGGCGGGGGGGGGGGGGGTTCAACTAGGGGCTGTGCTGGTTGTATTATCTGTCACAGTAGAAGCAAACAATTAAAATATGAACTTGGAAATTAGCACAATAGGACCCTTTCATCTTTCAAGTGCTGTCACAGGTTGAATCATGATGTTATGTTTCAACATCAATCTTGAATATGAGGGAGTGTTGAACAGGTAACCCTGCAGTGTTAGCACAGTCTGTCGAGGGTAATTACTTTTGATAGACCTCCCTTGCTTTGGATACTGGAGTCAAAAGAAGAAGATTCGGCCCCTGCTGTGGAGGATTTACTTCCTGTGTGCGCGCCGCGTGCACTCTTCACTTTCATGTCTCCGAAAAAGAAAATGAGAAAATGCCAAACACTATAATTTGTCATCTTATTATTACAACAAAGCCTGTTTAAAGTTATTGCATTAGCTCTGGCCAGACATACTGTCTTGACACAGAAGAGAATAATTTAACTGAATTGTTTTTGGAGAAAGGTTTCATTTAGTGGAGAGCAGTGTGTGTACGCAGACAGAATGACATTCCTGGAAGATAGAAAATAAATAGGAATGAAAATAAATGTATAAAACCTGAAGTAAGTGCCCAAGACTGCCAAGGTACTTCAGGAATGAAAAACTGTAATGAAAAGTCAGGTTTCTTTCTTTACTTGTTCTGCAGTGATTAATATAAATATCTGCGCACAAAAGCCCTCTCAAAGTTTTTAAAAACAAGCTCAGTTATTTGATTGTACAGCAGCAGACTAGATTATATAATTACACAACAGTAATGAGAAATAACTTTTAGCCCCTCTCCTGTATATTTGTACACCGCAGTAGTAATTCAGATGACACCACATAAGAGGTTCCCAGAGTTGGAACAATATTTTTTTGGATTTCCTGATTTTTGCAATGAAAACTATTTCAGTTCTCAGAAACTAATTTTATCCATGAAAATTCTGAACATTTGGCCCGGCATTTATTTATATATTTTGAATTAAGCCCACTGCGGAAACTAACACTATTGGCTTCCCCAATTTGGTAAATTACATGGCAGGAAGTGAAACGTCTAAATCGAAATTTGGTTGTTTTTGGCTTAGGTGAACATGTTTTGGCAGAACACATTGTAATAGTTTGTTTTATGAATATGTTTTTCAGGACATGGTGCCTTGGGAGTGGAGACGAGCAGAGTGGTGTGGGCAGCAAAGGGCAGACAAAAGGTCTCAATGTGCTTTAACAAGAACCAGTAAAAGCACCATCAGGCCTTGTGCGATATTAACCTCACACAATTACATAATTACATTTTATCTATGGTGATTTTATTTTCCGAAGCAACCAATCCAGGGTAATTAACCATGAATAGCAATGTTGGCTGATCCAAAAGTTAAATATCTCAATATCTGTTCAATGGATTGCCATGAAATGAAGTATAAACATTCATATCCCTCTCGGTGAATTATTATTTCCTCTTGGGCCATCATCTGATCAATTTTTTTTTTAGTCCAATTCCTTTGTTTATGACCAAATCCCTGTAAAACTATTAATTATTCCCTTCAGACTCTGCTGTGGTTTCTGTTAAGTGCTAATAAACTCTTTTAAAAGCCTGTAAAGTGATTATGCATAAAAGTGTGGCCATGTTTTCTGTTAATCGTGGAATCTGGGAGAACATTGCTGTGTCTTAATTAGGATACTACACTGCCATGTTGTAAACTGTGAAAACGTGCACAGTGTGTGAATTTAGACCGGGTAACGTTGTCTTGAATTTCAAACTTCAACGTTAGCGTTATTGGTTCCAAATCCTTACAGACTGCTCATATACATGTATACGCACATGCATTACTTTTATCTGTAATGCCAAAATGGTGATCTTTTACAGTTAGATGTTTCCATCTTGCTTTTTGCTTGTTAAAAGTGCACCATCTGACTACTTGTAGTGCACTGCGTTTTGCCATACTTCTCATTGTGAAGGTAGGCTACTATTGCACACAGAGACAGAGCACAGCAAAAGCACAGTCTTTGACTTTAAAGGTCACCTATTATACAGTTTTTCATCAATATATTATAGGTCTCAGATATATACAAAACATGTCTCTGAAGTGTTTGGCTCCAAATACCAAACAGATCATTGCAGCATCCCATAATCCCCTCTGTTTCAGCCCTGTTTCCAAAGTGCTGATTCTCTGTCTGTTACTTTAGATGAAAATAAGGAGCCCCTCCCCACGCCCCTCTGACAGATATTTGGTTAAAAAGAACACAATGGTGCTCTAGGAGGAGATTCAGGTGATATTGGTTCGTGATTGGCTAATGGTTACACAAGCCAAAACATCTTTATGACATCATAAAGTGGCCAAAATCTGATCAGCTCATTTTCAGACAGGTTTTTATAGAAATGGATCAGGACAAAAAGAGAGAGAATCTTTTTTCCTGAAACTTTCAGAATCTCTTTACACAGAGGGGACACATGTTGATGTAGAAAAGACATGAACAAGTGGATGTTTGCATACTAGCTGACCTTTAAAGACTTACATTTTAATCTGGAGTCATAGTACAATAAGATCCTGTCCTCCATTCGACACATTTAAAATACTCTTCATTTGGGACAGATGTGGTCATACTTCCTCCTGTTGATGGTAGAACAGTGGAGCCTCATGTCAGTGGTCTCCCCAGGCCTGTAAGTGAGTTGCACCTGACCGCTCCTCCCATCTGCCTGACCCCGTCTGTCTCCAGCGTGTCCCCGTTCGGAGCAGCCCACCCTCTGCCTGCTCAGCTCTGCATGCGAACAAGTCTGGATCTCGCCTGGGAGGAAGTGGAATGTTTTCACTGGGAAGTTTGGGATTAGACGACCATTGCAGGATTTTCATTCCATCTCTCGGTAGCTGCACTCCAAAGGAAGCTCCCTTTATTCCCCTTACATAAGTGAGCCATCGCCAATGGGGATAATGAGCTTTATCCCATGCAGAAAAAGCAAACCGGACAGTGTGTCCAAAAATTGCAGTACAGAGTGTCCGGCGGGGTCTGGGAAAGAAAGACTCTTCTCTCTCTGCTGCCCATTGATTAGCTGCCATGAAACAATTTCCTTGTGAATTACAGCACTTTTCACTTCACTGCTTGGAAGTCTATATTAATAAGGGACTCTGCCAGTGTCTGTCCTTTTTAGTCTGTGTAACAATGTTTAAATTCTCTCCTATTTGTCATTCAACCTGTTTGTCATTAAAGCTCAGGATGTTGAATATAGAGAAGTGGAGATCCCTGTTCAGATATTATCTCCAGTTCCTGAGGTCACCAGTATTATCTTCTAACACCTGACATGCAATGTGATTATGTAGCATGGGATACGGAGGATTGTATGACACAGAGAGATGGACATTTATTTTCCACACAGGAGACCCCCGGGGAACTTCCTGTATTTTTGCAACCCGGATGAGAAGCTGTTGATAACACGAGCGTGTGGGCGCCAGCAGGGAAGGTGACATTAGCGACAACTCCGAGGAAGAGGAAGTCAATCAGCAGAGGAGGACAATAGCTATGTGGCATGAGAGGAAAGCCAAGTGGGGAAAGTGGGAGTAAACACACACAAGTATCTCTGTCTGCAGGTCAGAGGCAATGAGGTGCTGCGTCTGCACGTGCATGCGCGTGTGCTCATTTGGGCATGGCGTGTGTCTGCGCATTTAAGTGCATTTGCATGTGTGTGTGTGTTGGAGTGTGTATGTGGGATCACACAGTTGTCTGTTTCACACCTGGCGGGGTTAGTAGTGAGTCAGCTGGTGAGAGGTTGAGCTGTATTCCCTGTCACAAAGCTCAAAGTTGTGTTAACCTTTAAAACAAAAGGCTGTGACGTGTGTGGGCTTCTGCTAATCCTGTGAGGAAAACCATCTGAATGTCATGTATTCTTCTAGATGCCATCAGAATCTGATTTAATATGTATGGTTGAGGTCACTGGGGAAACAATTCAGCAAGTACAATGCTTTTTGGTCACTGTGAGTCTTCCTGCTCTGACAACACTTAGGCTGAAGTTTGATTAGAAGGATACAGCACACATAACAAAGAAGAAAAAGTTGCTTTCATTCTTTCATTATTTCAAGTCAATTGAAAGTTGAGCTAACAAAAGTATTTGTGACAAGCATAAGGCTTAAAATTAAAAATTAAACCAAACTACTTTAGAATTATTAATGAATTATGAGTAAGAGTCATGCTCATGTGTACGTTTCTCATCTTTCCTAACTTCTCTTCATTACTTTCCACAAGTGTTGAGAGTTTAGAGGAGATAAGACTGACAGTGTAAAAAATCTGGAGTTCTTAACAGATTTTGATAATAAGTAAAAATATATTGCCCTTGAATTCACTGTCTGGCCAGCTTCCACTACAAAGCAAGAAGACAATGAGAGCATGACGCAGATCACAAGGGTTACATTTCAAAGTGGCTGCATTTCTTTGTTTCATTAACCTTGTCAAAGCAGATTTCACAGAATAAATGAAAAAGGAAAACACAAGAGTTTTTTTCCTACTGCGTAATTACATTTCTTTGAAAGAGGCTAAATCTTTCGCTGAAACACGGGTGGAACAGGGACAGCTCGTGCAAGTGTTTTCGAGGACACTATCTCAACCCTGCAAAGTTTTTGCACAGAAAAAGATTTTAGATGGCCATCAAAAGAGTTCAAAATCAAGCGAGACAAAAAACACAAAAGTATGATGTTCTAAGAGGGAAGGGAACTTTTGTTCGTCACTTAATTTTACATTTTATTTCCAAGCTAGTGGAATGGCTCCACCATGGCAATGTTGATAATTCGTTTGCTTGGGTTAGACAACATAAGCAACATCTACAACATTTTAGATCCCTCTTAATGTACCGTATGATTATAGAAGGGCGAGGGGAGATATGATCGAAGTTTTCAAATATCTCCACAACATCTACAAAACATCATGCCCACTACAACGGGATTATAACACCAGGACTAGGGACACTGCCTCAAATTGAAGAAACAGTACTCAAGACTGGCTATCCGCCGCAACTTCTTCAGCCTGCGTGTGGTTGACTTGTGGAATGATCTGCCAGAAAGCGTTGTCACATCCAAGACGGTAAACTGTCTCAAATCCCGCCTCGATCATTACTGGTCAAACATCACCTTCGCTTTGGACTATGTGGCTGTTGCCAGCATCCATAGTAAATAAAGAATCCTACTATTTATTTATGAGCGACTAAAAGGCCTTAGGCCTATTGCAGCCGTATCCTATTGATTGATTGATTGATTGATTGATGACCTCTCACTTTTTCTCTAGTGCCACAGACAAACATTTGTGAAAACTGTTGATATCTTTTTTGTTCCGATATTAACAAACAGTTATTCAAATGTAATATAGCAAAGCATATAACATCATCTTGTTCAGTTTGGTATTCTTACAATACACTCAGTTTTGTACTGTGTGATTAATACCACACTACGATGTTGAACACGGTTAACAATAAACCTGCTCAAACCTGTTATGGTTAACAATATACCTGCTATAGTTTATATTGTCATTGTTAGTGCTGGCTATACATTTAGCTGTAAGAAGACCTAGGTAAAAAGCAACGGCACGCTGAGAAAGCTTCACAAGGTACCTCAACAAAACTGGCACAAATACATCTGAACACTGACAACAGCAATGTTCATCCAGCTAAGGAAGGGTGGAATGTAACACTCCATCAGATGCAAAGTCGAAAGGATACCTTCACCGCACAAAGCAGCATGATGATGTCTTGATAACAGGGGCCAAGTTTTTCCCTGGAATAATAAAGCCTGCAATGTGACGTCAACAGCAGTAATTCTACACCTGAAAAAGCAGACTTTCAAACTGGCTGTGAACAAGACAGCTTCCTTTCTTCCCGTTTTTCATGTGGGCATGCCGTTTCAGTTGAGTCAGTGGTAAGGAAGTGATAAACTTGCTGTAAGATGACTACATCAAAAGCCTGTAACCTGCCCAAGCAGACCGCACAAGTGATGAACAAAGGGGAACAGAGGGGTTTAAAAAAAAAAAAGGACTTGAAAGATGGAGATGATGAAAGATGAGCTTCTTGTTTACCGGTGACAAGTAGGCAGAAAAGTGAAGACTGAGAACCCGCAACACGGTGAAAGTCGGATACGTTTGCTTGTGTTTAGAAATGCTTCTATGGAAACCATCCAAATGGGGGTACTTTAGAAAGGATGATTCACCAGTCTGGAGATGATCATGCCGTTAGTAAGTGTTAAGAACTCTAAAAGACAACTTTGCCCATGGGGTTAATTGTCACATACTTCTTTAAATTCTTTTATACCACTAAATGGATACTCTGTGCGGGAGAGGGAGTCAGGGTGATGCAATTTAGATCCCAAAATTAAAGGGGCCCTTCTAGGATTTTCCCTTTCCTTTAGCGTGTTGTATAGGTTTGTGTGCATGTAAATGGTCTGCAAAATGGTTTCTCTCCCACACACTCACCCTCTGTCCGCCTCCATTGAAGTCCTTTGTTTACTTTCGTAACATAATGACATCACAATGTAACATTCCCACTTCTATTGGCTAGCGCTCCAACACATTGAGCGTGATAGGCGAAAGGACATGTCTAGGCGATTTACCAATCACAACAGAGCCAACCAGCTAACCAATCAGAGCAGACTGGGCTCTGGGTTCAGACAGAGGGTGAAAAGAGGTGCTGCAGCACAGGCAGTATGAGAAAAAGAAAGAGCTTTTTGAACATTAAAGCATGGAGACATGTCGCAGTAGAGGAACACATTATAAATATGAAACCTGAAAATGAGTATGATAGAGCCCCTTTAAAGCAGTTTGTCATATGTACTGAACATTTGTAACATTGATTGAAAAGGAATAGGGATGAGAGCAGATTATTTTTGTATATAGTGCTCAAATGTAACTGAGGGTGTGCCCAAACTGGGCACTGGGTTAAATGTGAATGATGTAGATGTATTCGACCCGTGGGTGTGTGTTCATGGATGTTGGACAAAGATAGTGATGTCCAGATGAGAAGAAAGTGGTGAAACGCCCAGAGTCACCTGCTGTACTCCACACACACAGCCCATAATGACCTGCTACACCCATCATGTGCAAGCCAAAGACAATCAACATAGCTTCTTCCATGGTGGCTCGCTCTCAGGGTGAGAAAAAGGTCTTGGCTTGAGATGAGCAGCCTCATAAATTTGATTTCAAAACAACATAATCCAGGATATCCTGTGGCCAACCACAAAGGCACAGATTGTCTAACCGAAAGGAGAACCCACGCCTGTAATCCTTTCTGCTCTGACGGATGAAACATGAATGTTTTAGGAGGTTTCATCAAAACAAGGGTGAATCCTGACGCCCTTTGCCTTCAGGATGAATCTATATTTAGCTCAGGTGATCCTTCATAGAATATCATTTGGAAAATGTAAGACATAATATCACAAAGGTAGATAATAATAAAAGCTGACGCCTTTTAAAGCTTTATTTTGTAAACCATCTCACAGCATTGTCGGTACAAAACAAGCGAGTTTGTGCATGCATACGTGTGTCATATCCTACACTGAAACCAGCCACTGTTGTGATCCGAGGTGAAACTTCAGCGGCGGTGCAGGCCCAGCCCCGACTACACAATGAAGACATCCTTAGAGATGGCATGTGTTTACTGCCGGGTTGTCAGGCAGTCCTCCACATTCAGGCAATAAGGAAGGGGATTATTTGCTTTTGCTGTGGAAAAAGGCTCTAATCAGATCACTGTGACACCCAACTCTCTCTCCATCTCTGCGTAGTTTCTGTTCACCTTTCAACTTCTGGTCTTCCTGCAAACAGATTCTCAGGATGTGAATCATGTCTGAGTGTGTGTGGAATGAAACCATGAATGACTTCCAGCATGTGAACACAGTGACTCCACTTTTAAAGGGGCCCTATAATGCTATTTTTTTCAGGTTCATATTTGTATTTTGTGCCTCTACTGTGACATGTCTCCATGCTTTAAATCAAATCAAATCAAGTTTTATTTATATAGCACATTTCTAAACGATTTTTGGTCGAGCCAAAGTGCTGTACATATAATAAAAATAGCCTACAGTAGAAACATTTTACAGCTAATACAACAGCACAGTTTGATTCAGAATATCAGTATGAGAAAAACGACACCCTCTATCCTTAGACCCTCACATCGTACAAGGAAAAACTTCCGGAGAAAACCCACAGTTTAAAGGGGAACATGGGAGAAACCTCAGGGAGAGCAACAGAGGAGGGATCCCTCTCCCAGGACGGACAGACGTGCAATAGATGCCGTGTGTAAATCGAAGAGATAATACATTTACAACATAGGTAGGTAGACCGAATGTTAGGAAATGCATGTGTCTGTAATAAGAAGATGAATCCACGAAGATGTCAACAACAATCCTGTGGGAGCCTTCAGGGAAGCAGCATGACGAGACAGGTTCAGCCACGACCCGAAGTCCACGACTTAATCCAGAACTCAGGGTAGAGGATCAAGGACACAGGACCACAGATTCAAAAAGCTCTTTTTCTCATACTGCCTGTGCTGCAGCCCCTCTTTTCACCCTCTGTCTGAAATCAGAGCCCAGTCTGCTCTGATTGGTTAGCGGTCTGGCTCTGTTATAATCGGTCAACCGCATAGAGACGTGTTTGAGCGCAAGCCAATGGAAGCACGTGTTACATAGTGATGTCCTTAAGTTAAGGAAGTAAACAAAGGAGTCCAATCGAGGTGTTTCAGGCAGGAGGAGAGACACTCTCTCTGGATTGACCATTGACATGCACAAAAAAACGATACAGCACACTATAGTAAAAAGAAAACCTCTTACAGTAATGTATTTTCTGTACAATTAATCAGGATGAAATGGCTCCAAACATCTTTCTTGAAACGGTTGAATTGTTTACTCGCTTATTTGCTCTTCCATTGTCTTCCTTGCTACCCAGTATGTGAAAAGTAGGAGGGCAAGATGAAGTAAATCACTCAGGTGGGTGTGTGTGTGTGTGTGTGTGTGTGTGGGTGTGTGTGTGTGGGTGGGTGTGTGTGTGTGTGTGTGTGTGTGCGTGTGTGTGTGTGTGTGTGTGTGTGCGTGTGTGCGTGCGTGCGTGCGTGCGTGCGTGCGTGCGTGCGTGCGTGCGTGCGTGCGTGCGATTGTGTGTGTGTGTGCGTGCGATTGTGTGGGGGGGGGGGGGGGGGGGGGGAATTGTCATGTCTAATTGTCACATCTTTTGTCTTATCTGATCTTGCAAGGCTGTTTTTGTAATGAAACACCGGCGGAGATGAGCCAGGGAAAGGTGAAGATTACACAGCGTGAGCCATTCAACGCACAATCCATCCCTTCATTGCTCTGGGATTTCCACACTTTGTCCAGGAAGTATAGCGGGGCATGTGAGGGCTAGATGTGGGCTGGAGGAGTGCTGAGGTAACCACTCTGATAAGTGATGCATCTCTGCTCTGCATTGTGCATTGTACTTTCACATGACACCCCCATTGTCAGGACAGATCAACTGATTATGTTCTGAGAGGTAAAGGTCAGGTTCTTGATACTTTAGACGCTGGTGTGGATGTCACACCTCTTTAAATGACTCTTATTAATGAAAAATACCAAATGTCATCAGATTTAATTTGTCACAAATCAAAGGCTTGCATGTATGTGGTGCATTCATTTCTCACAGTTTCAGCTTCTTAAAGACAAACCTTGTAAAAGCTGCTTTTGGTGGGAATTATAATGCTTCCCTTTAGCGCCTTGCCATGGTTTCCCAGGGTATTGCAGTGTAAATGTTTTTCACATAATCAATTATTGTGAGCTTTTTCAATCATCATTCTTACTTTTAAACCAGTACGGGTAACCTTCAACATTTTGTTAACAGAAAAAACAATGCTGCTACATTTTAAAGCTATAGAAGACAAAGTTATTTCTTTACTGCGTTTAAACAGAATAAGTAAGAGGGGGTTAAGCAATGACTTCAGTTGCCTAATGTCCTAATGTCCTCTAGATATGTGGGTCTGGAGCAGATGTCTGATGAAATTGTTGCATTCCAGCTCAGATTAAAGAAGGAATTATTGGTTGAATGTAGTTGAAAGTAACATCAATGGGTTTCAGTATGATAAGCTGAGTTTTATGTACAGACACAACACAGATACATATAAGATATGCGATGAAGGTCTCTCACGCTCATTCTGTCACAACTCATCCTCTATATTTCAATGTTGTGTGAAATATCCGTTGCAGCCATTGTTATATACCATGACACTAAGTATTGACAGCACATTAGCTATGGTGCTATTTTTTTGTGCCTGTCTCAGGGAGCAAAGTGTCTTTTGTTTGGTTCCTCACAGTCTTAAGGAAGGACATGATGCCAGAGCCCCCGGTGCCCCTCTCCTCTAACGCTGTGGGTGCTCTGCTGATCATCTCCTGCTCTGACTCCCGGCTCTGCTTTCTCAGTTGTCGGGCACGTGCAGCAGGTACAGTGATGTAGCGGCTGACGACATTGATGTGATAGCTGCGCAAAGCCAAGAGTTTTTTGACACAGCGCTGAAAGGCCTGGTGTAGCCTCTCGCTGGCTTGCTGCTGGACGAAACCCTTAAGGGCGGGTTGCAGTGAGATGTCCTGGATCAGCTGCTTGTGGGCGGGTGGCATGTAGTTCCTCATGCGGGTTAGAAACTCTCCTGTATAAAGTTAGGGGAAGTATCATCACAATAAGTCCTTTGCAAACCTTTCTGACAGTGTTGTAGTCAATCGAAGGAAACACATACCACTTGTTTCTTCATGTTTGATTCCCAGAAGTTCATCAAAGCAGTGCAGCAGACTGCTCTGTGCAGCGCTCCCTCCTGAATACTCCATCGGCTCCTCCTGCACCCCTTCATAAACAAGCCCCTTTGGCATAGAGGTGTTGTCTTTCCACCTATGCAAACAAATCCACAAACCAACATTTAAAAATCAAGTTCTACTTTACAAATACATGTCTAATAGGTCTTATGAAAACAAAGAGATATTTCTTACCCAGACAGGTATATCCTCATAATTCCATAGAAGACGGATGGATCCACGTAGTCTTAAGAAAAACCACAGTGATCAAAATACTTGGCGATAGGGAAATAGTCTAACTTATAAGTTATGTTGGAGTGATTACCGTGCATCAGTTTGATTGCGTCTGTCATGTCCTGCATGGACTGGCTGATCTCCTCCAGAGCTGTGGCCACAGCCTCTGCGTCTCCACACCTGACACCGTTGATCACAGTGGGAATGTTCTGCAACACAGGTCCAGAAACAAAGGCAAGGTGGCATTTCTAATTTACAGTTTATCATCATTTTGTTTTTTCTTATACATAATGTATTTGGGATTTTAGATTCACCCTCAGTGCAGGAACTGCAGCCAGCTCCACCAGCAGAGTGACCATGAAGAAACCTCTCACACTGTCTCCGCCCGGGAGGCTGACCAGCAGCTCCAGGTTCCTGCATGCAGACGTTTACCAATCAGCTTTTCGCACATCAGGTATGTAATAGAACCAGCATTTGAGTTGTATTGTACTTACTCCATGTCAAAGGGCCTGGTACAAGAGCAGTGAAGGTGAACATAAGAAAGAGAGAAAACAGAGGGCTTAGACTTGTTCAGGAGGAAACCAAACCACATGCAGAAGATAATGGATAATGGATAGTGGTGTTACCCGTCTGGATCCTTCTTCTTCCAGTTAGCCAGGACTGCATCTGCATGGGTGAGAATTGGGGGGAGTCCTAAATGCTGTGACACCTCCCAGTATGGGACCGCCAGGTTATGTGGCAGCGTCTTAGAGGAAAATTGTTGAAAATGAAAATAATTATACATAAATTGTAGATTGTATTGTGTAGAGTAACTAAGCAACTGGGAATGGTCAGTATGACACAAAGATGGAATAGAAACAGAATCAGGTTTATTGCCGAATAGGTTTTAAAATACAAGGAATTTGCTCTGGTGTGGTGAATTCATAGACACAGTATGAGAAATTATAAAATAAGAGCAAATATATACATGCTACAATAACTATTGTAACAACTATTATCAGAAAAAAGAACTGCAGAAAAATCCTGTGCAGTTTTAACAGTGGTTTTATTGTGCAGAATTGTGCAACATAGTCTTAGTAATGTGCAAGATGTCCCAATAAGGAGTATAAGATGTGTGTTAATGTAATGCACAGGTGGTCTATAGACCCAGAGATACCTCCACCGTGTCGTTCTCCCCCTCCTGCCAGACGTAGCCCATGGTCATCGCGCTGAGGGCCAGGTGTGCCAGACGTAACTCTGAGTGTTTCTGCAGAAACTGGATGCTCAGCAGCGGCATCTGGACAGCAGAGGAGCAACAATGAAGCATGCCTCCATAAATTGAAATGTCCTTGTCGGTTTATTGTCCCCACTTACTTCGTTTATATGCAGCCGCAACTTGTGAGAGTGCACCAGCTCCGGGACGTGCAGGGCAATATCCATCCATGGCTGGTAGTACGGTGGAAGCTCTTCCTTTGAAAGTTAAAGTATCATAAGAAAATGTCGCTTGCAATGAAAAATGACAGGATCGGTGGAGCACAGATGTGGAGGTACAATGTTGCCATGACATTTGGATATGTTTTGTTTTTATTCCTATTTGCATTTCATTGCTTTATATTGCTACATGCAAAGTGGCCTTGGACTGGGAGGAATACAGTTCATCACACAAAGCAAACAGGAACCATGCCAACTTCCCTGAGATAAATGGTCTCAATCAATATCACCAGCTTTATACAGTGGGAACAATTTTCATTTAATGTGAATTGCATTTAAAGTTGAATCAAAGTTTCCCTGACATTGAGCTACTTCATGCAGCATGACTGATTGTGTATAAGGTCAAACGTACTTACTAAGAGGTATAAAAAGTTACATTTATTGGACGTTATCACTTACCAGAGGGTCAGGGAGGATGAAGCCAAGTTCCTCAGAGACATGGTAGGGGTCCAGAGAGAAAAGACATTCAGAGTCTGATTCAGGAGCCGCCATGGAGAAAGAAAAATAAGCCGACTGACAGCAGCAATCCTCCGACTCTCTGAATGTTTCTAGAGACCCTAACCTGCCTGGACTTTGGCCAAGAGTTCACTGTGAAGCTGCTATCAATAATGTTTATTGGTTACAAAACATTTACTCCTCACTTCTGCTATTGCGCAAGCTTAGAGTGGCAAATAACTCTTATCGTTACTCAACTTCCACAAGTATTTGGGTTTGCTCCACATTGAGGCTGCATTTGACCAGCCAATTTGAAATAAACTGCTGGACTGACTTTTACTTTATTTTTATTTTTATTTAACTTGCTCATTCCAAAAACATTTGTATATATCTGAGACTTTTGTGGTATAAAAAAGTCCTTTTAATTTCACAACTTTTACAATTGATCAGGCAGGTGTGAATGTGTGACAGTGTGGCATAGGTTAGGACAGGGTCTTTTAACGTTGTGTTCTGCTGGCCTCTTCGTAGAAAAAGCCTTTGCCCTCTCACCCCCAGGTAGTTAGCTTGCAATCCTTTGATACTGTGGTATCAAAGGATTGCTATTTGACATAATGTTATTACACCAAATACATTAAAAAAAAAAAAAAAAAAAAGGTATGGCAGAAGGCATTTTGTATTTACTGACTCTGGGAAAGTTGGCAAAGAAATTCCCACAAATTGTATCTTTGTACTATCTCTTTAAAAGTAGTATGGGGTAGGTAATTCACTTCAGAAACACTTTTTGTTATATTCCATGGAACGCTCTTAACATCCCGATAGCTATGAATACATTAAATGCTTTGACAATAAATATACAAATATTTCATCTGTGGAAGCCGTAGTACTGTAAAAAGCAAGTCCAATTATCTGCCCCGGCCCGCAGCAGATAACTGGATGGCCGACCTGCCTGTCAGCCTTCCATCTCGTGCACAAATGTATCTTGTGCCCTCATTGGTCATGCGCATTTGTGTGTGTTGGAGGAGGGGCTCTGTAAGGAAGACTGAAGGAAGGTTGTGTACTTTCAAATTCTAGCTTACTCGAGCTGGTTTCTCCATTCTTACCTAACTTTAACTAAATCATGCACATTTAGGTTCATGACTAAGGTGATCTTTTTCACTTCCACAGACCTCACCTATATACCACGACCTTTGAAAATGTCTGGTTTAGATCAATGAATCAATTCTAAATTGATTTTGCAGTATGCTAAATGACCTTTGCTTTGTATAACAGCACAAACGTGCAAACAACATAGTTAACTGAAAAGAGGCTAAATACCAAAATTCTTTACATTTTTATTTCGATTTCTCTCATTCAAACATCTGATATTTACATAGCGTATACATATCAAAGCTTTTTCTTTTTTAATATCCATTGACTCCTTTAAACTTAGTAGACCCTCCCTTAGAAAAAAAATACTTCATGTCCTTTTATCATTCATTTGATGTGCTGTAGTCCAATGCATAATTTCAGTTTACATCTCTTCCTATTTTGAAGGGAACTTGTTCCACCCTTTGCCATGTTTTATATGTTGTGGCTCAAGATTAAAGAGAGGACTGAAGGATTTTTAGACTGCCAGCCTCACCTGGTGGATCAGACTGAACATTACAGGAGTTACAGTAAAGCAAACTTAACATAAAAAGAAAAGAGAAGAAGTCGTTAGAACCACAGTGTATTTAACGATAACTGAACTGGTTGATATCATGCTGTGTCTACTGACCATGACATAGAAATGTAACAGAATAGTTATCTGTAGATGCATTTTTTTAGAATGATGTTTGTGTTGTTTTAAGTTATTTCTCCCACAATAAAAGCAGTACAACTTTGACATACATGTGCTCTAAAATTGACAAGAATAAATGTCAAATGTAATGTGACCCACTTGGTCCTGGGACAAAGACAGAAGGTGCAAACACTGGATTTCATTGTTCATATTTAATGGGAATGGCACAGTTCAGAGAAACACAAAGTAACAGAGTCAGGGGCGGACTGGCCATTGGGAATACCGGGAGACTTCCGGTGCCGAAGTGGGCCTGTCAGACAATTCACTAGCGGTACCGAGTTGGGCCGGCCGGTCGGTCGAGGTTTCCCGGGCAATTTTTTTGTCCCAGTCCGCCCCTGAGTAAAGTAACATGTAAACCAACTCAACGGAAATTCAGTTTATTGTATATTTAAATCTTTCATAAAGCACATTATCTGAGGCTCTGAACACATCAGTACCTGTGAGTTGCCTTTCATTTATCACAGACCAAACCATGGCAGGTACTTTATTTGCTGTGCATCCTGGTGTTAAGTTATCACAGCAGTAATAGCTTTCTGCCAAGTGCTAAACGACTAAGACCCCGTTTACACGAGGACGATACGGGTTGTATCCGCATAGTTTCTCTTGGGTATAGCCCTTTCGTTTACACGAGGCCGTAACAAAACGATACAGGGATGATGATGTCTTCATTATTATCTCTCATGTCTTGTCTCACAAAGATACTATGCAACTGTTGCATCATGGGAAGTATAGGATGAATTGTTTCTGGAGCTGGATCTACAGGAATTAGAAGTCAAAATCTCTGCCTCTACTTCAATTATTACTATGCATTTAAACAAGTAGTTTGTTATATTTTCCACTAGAGTGCAGCACTCAATTGAGCAAATGAACTTAATAAAAGTAAATCCAAAATGGCACTTATACGTTTTAGACTTGTTTATTATCTAAATGTATGATTGTCAATAAGGTTTAGTTTGAATAATTTATGACTAAATACACATCAGAGGGACTGATTGGTACAGCCAAAGGAGTACAATTAGTACCAAGCAACCGCTCATCATTTATATAAAACTCAACAGCTATGATGACTCATGCATCTTTATTTGTGCAGCACTCTTGAATGACACAGTAATAACTGGATCCATTTAAATATTGGATCGGATTTATTGTTTAATTAATTTTTTGTGTCATGCAGCCTCCCCATGCCACACATGCAGCCATACTGTAGGCCTACTTGCAACACACACACACACACACACACACACACACACACACACACACACACA
>CALSBZ010004415.1:135245-166594 GCA_943591055.1 Gobionotothen gibberifrons
ACACACACACACACACACACACACACACACACACACACACACGAGTGATTTATTTCATCTTGCCCTCCTACTTTTCACATACTGATAAGTCTGCACTGTGTTTTTCAACCCAGTATGAATCCATGAGGGGTGTATAATGTATATTTGATCACACTCAAAACATTACAAAAAATGCAAATTATTGTATATTAGTTTTAAGTGAGCGGTAAACAAACAAAACAACACGTGGTGGAGGGACAACAAGTCAACCCAGGCTACTGAGGGTCAGTGGAGCGAGATTTGTGTGACTTTAAAGTGGATCAGTGTTTTGTAATGAATGTGTTTTCCCTGCCGGTGCCTGTCTATTATTAGCTGTGGAGGCCTACAGTAAGTGGAGGTGAATCCAGGACGGCAGGGCTGCAGCTCTGCTTGGCACCGACAGGCTTCAGATCAGCGTTGTATTTTTAGGAATGCAATCGGACTTATCGCGCTGGTCCAGGGGGAAGTTTGCTGGTCCGACCACCTCTTTTTCAAGCCTGGTTTACCTTGCCTTTAAAATGAAGTTAAATACGAGCTGCAGACAGGTGCAAGCCGCATCCGATGGAGCCCTCCTTTTCATCTCGTTCATCGGCCAACCCGATGCCTCACTTCCTTATGTTGCGGTAAGAGGGACGCTTCACATTCCCTGCTAACGGAAAACTGGGTTTATTTTGTATCTCTGTGGGGGGTTTTCTGCATGCAATGAACGCAGAGCCAGATAAACAGGCTCAAGAGTCAGTGACGGGGTGTTACATAAGGTATAATGCAGCACAGCCTCATGACTAGTGTCTCGGTGGTGGTGGGACTGCTCGGTCCTTCTGGTAGGATATGCATTCTTGTATCATCTTTGCTGTGGATGATAACTGAGGCTGCAATATTATGTAATGCTATTTTACTCTGGAGGATAGTGCTAAGGCGATGGGTTATTTTCAGTATCTGACCGTATACAAAATGTTGAATTAATTCGGGAGTTGCGCAGTGTAGACGAACCGTAAAGGGCATATGATGAGCAACATTAGAGGCGGTGCATCTCTATAATGTCATGCACGCCCAGCCTAAGGTCAGATGTTTTGTAAATAAATGCAGCTAGCCTGCAGATGATGCAGTCAATGAATGGCTGATTTTATGAATGGCTGCATAATGACCGTCAGGCTGAAATCCTAGTAAACCGTAGTAATCTATAGGGCGTTGTATACAAGGAAAGGCTACATTAAAATAGTCTAAATACTGCAAGAAAGAAGACATATTATATCCTGATTTTCATCCTAGAGAGGAATCTGTAGTGTGCAGGTGACCAAAAGTGATGCTTCAGGGAGTGGGCCAGTTATTTCTTTACAGCAGGTCCTTTGGGGTGGAGGCAGGCACAGGAAGCATCTGACCTCATTCACAACAAGGTAACATTAACTGAGAGTCTAAATATGAATGACTCTATTGAAGCAAGCCTGTTATTCCCAGTGGAGGGAGACTTTCAAAGGGAAAGATGCTGGGACAAAACATAGATGGTGGTCTGACAGTTGAGAATGCATGTGTAGAGTATACAGAGAGCTGGTCAATGATATGACATGACAGTGAACATCATTTGATGTTATGTGTGTTGTGGTGACTCATGTTGGATCTAAAATAAAGCAACAGCACTAGCATGACACTAGTCTATGAAAACAGTTTTACAGTAACTGTCATGTTTGAGCTTTTTTGAGAAACATGTCATGATCAGTGTGATGGATTGAGGGGAGTTTGATATAAACTGTGACACACAGAGACACAGGCTACAGTTCCCTTGGAAACCAGTCGTTCAGCTAAATCATCAGCAACAAAAATGAGTGTGTTTACCTATTTCCTCCATTTCATTAAATGAAAGTGAGTTTGTGAATGTCATATTTATTTAACTTAGGGTTACGAATGAGGGCTGTGATGGGTGAAGGTAAGGTTGTTTGGATTCTTACGTAAGAACCGTACACAGGGGAAGGTATTTTAGGCTTGCAGATGGTTGATGGGATTACATCAGCCTTTATTAACCCTCAGTGGACAAACCAAACAGTTTATTTAATTGAATTGGGTTGTTGTTTTAAAACTGAACATCCTTTCTTTTATATTTCAACTAAGATTAGGAAAAATGGCATATTATTTTTACACTATGGGGCGTGTTGCAACCATTATGGATCAAAAATCAGCCTTTTTTTTTTAGCTTGTCCCTTTAAATGTTCTCTATATCAGCAGCCAGGACAGGGAACTTGTGAATGGGCTCTGGGAAGTCACGGGACCGCCCATTGATAGCTCTGCAGGCAGAAGGAGCGGAGCACATAAGGAGTAGACACAGTGTCTATTATCCATATTGATCCATGTTCCTGTACTGTTCAGGACAATAGTTTAGGAGGTGCTGATGCGGCTTTCTGGCCTCCTTTGTGTTTTGACAGGTCCCAGCTGAAAGATTCTGATATGGACTATGAGAGGCCAAACGTTGAGACTATCAAGTGTGTTGTGGTGGGAGACAATGCAGTCGGAAAGACCCGCCTCATCTGCGCCCGGGCCTGCAATGCTACGCTGACTCAGTACCAGTTACTCGCTACACATGTGCCCACAGTATGGGCCATCGACCAGTACAGAGTATGCCAGGAGGTAAGTATGCAAAGTAATTACTCATAAGATTGCATGGATGTGCTTTTTCAGGATTTAAATCTCTGATTGCTCAACTAAACTAAATCTATAAAGGAATGAAATACTAAAGGCGCCTCATTTGCACGTTAAGGTGTTAGCATTCACACCAGTGATTTACAGAGATTAAAAGTCCTTGAATGTGTAATCTCTAATTAGGTATTAGAGCGCTCCAGAGATGTGGTGGATGATGTCAGCGTGTCCCTTCGTCTCTGGGATACTTTTGGAGACCATCATAAGGACCGGCGTTTCGCTTACGGCAGGTGAGATATTGTGAAATTCCATGTTAATCTGCCACTAAGTGCTCTGGTGCTTCCTGAGTTTAGTGAATGTGTCCCGTGTCTTTCCTTCAGGTCTGATGTGGTGGTATTGTGCTTCTCAATTGCCAACCCCAACTCTCTTTACCATGTGAAGACCATGTGGTACCCTGAGATCAAGCACTTCTGCCCCCGTGCTCCTGTCATCTTGGTGGGCTGTCAGCTGGACCTGCGCTATGCAGACCTGGACGCAGTGAACAGGGCACGGAGGCCTTTAGCTAGGTAGAGGGATTCATTTTTAAACAAAAAATTGTTTGAGGTCTACCCTTCTTAATGGCAGAATGGTATTTGATAAATGTTCTTGATTTCAGACCCATTAAATCCAATGAGATTCTTGCTCCAGAGAGAGGCCGGGAGGTGGCCAAAGAGCTGGGAGTGCCATATTATGAAACCAGTGTTGTTGCTCAATTTGGAGTCAAGGACGTCTTTGATAATGCTATCCGAGCTGCGCTCATCTCGCGCCGACACCTGCAGTTTTGGAAATCCCACCTGAGAAATGTACAGCGGCCTCTCCTTCAGGCACCCTTCCTGCCACCGAAACCTCCCCCACCTATAATCACTGTGCCTCCTCCCCCCACCACCACAGAGGAGCATCCGGTCGGTCTCCTCGAGGACCCACACTGTGCTGACGTCATCCTGATCCTGCAGGAGCGACAGAAAATCTTTGCACACAAGATATACTTATCGACATCGTCTTCAAAGTTCTATGACCTCTTTATCATGGACGCACATAGTGAGGAGACTGAAAGGCCCTCTCGTGGTCCTCTCTCCGGAAGAGAGCTGCTGATGCGTGCTGCTAGCTTTGATGTTTGCGAAAGCAGTGACGATGGAGACAGGGCCAACCTGAGGGCCTGCACTAGTGATGGGACGTTAAAAGATTTCGACGCAGGGCGACGGGGCAGACTCCTCTCTTCGTGGAGCCGAGCCTTCGCCAGCATCCAGGAGGAGGTGATAGACGACCCCGTCTCATACAGCCCCAGGCCCATAACTGTGGTGCACATGGACCAGTCCATGCAGCTCGGGCCTTTCCGAGCAGTGCTTCGCTACCTGTACACAGGTCAGCTGGACGAGAATGAGAAGGAGCTAATGCACATTGCACACATTGCTGAGCTGCTGGAGGTCTTTGACCTGCGGATGATGGTGGCAAACATACTAAACAATGAAGCCTTCATGAACCAAGAAATCACCAAAGCCTTCCATGTACGACGCACAAACAGAGTCAAAGAGTGCTTGGCCAAAGGGACCTTTTCTGGTGAGTGGAAATATGTAACACTTATTTGTTTAGCCTAAAATAGAACACAGGTGTTATCTTTGTCTCATCTCTTTATTACAGATGTAGTATTCAAGCTAGATGACGGGACCATCAAGGCCCACAAACCTTTGCTCATCTCTAGTTGTGATTGGATGGCAGCTATGTTCGGCGGGCCTTTTGTGGAGAGCTGCACAAAAGAGGTAAGTCAACATGCATCACTTTGTTCAGCTGTGAAAAAAGACAAACAGAACGAAGAGTACAGGCCAAAGTCAGCACTGGATAGAAAATGTGTCCATGTTTCTTGTAATTTTCCATGGCATTCTTATTGCAAGTCGATTTATAAAGTTGAAGCATGTAAATGTAATTATTTCTTGATTGGCAAAACACAGCAGTCCAGCAGCGATCATTACTGACCCATGAAGAGCACAGGTGATGTATTTGGTCTGTTTACAAAATGTAATTCAATTAGAGGATTGCAAGTCTGGTGTAATACAATTAAGTCAGCAAACATGTTGTTGTTCTGTCCGCTCAGTTTGTTTATCTACCTAACATAAAATAACTTACTTTTGCAGATAGTTAAGACACGTTCATTTCAAATGATCAAAAATCATATGGTTCCTAAAATCTTTTTTTCATTTTCAACCAATACTGTATGTAAACACAATATGTTTTTCTTTCTTTATTCGTGGCTATTCTAACTGCTCATGCATTCAAAAATGAACCAAGATTTTGTAAATAACTATATTTTGCCATATATATTACCATTACATCATATAAATATAAGAGTGTAAACTAGATGTTTTCTCTGTTACCTATTAAATGCATAATACAGTAAAGTGCTCGGTCATGGATGGGTCACATGTTCCTGTTTCTAAGGTGCTGTTTCCAAACACAACTCGCAGCTGTATGAGGGCCGTGCTGGAGTATCTCTATACGGGGCGGTTTTGTTCTCGGACTGACTTGGATGCAATGGAGCTCATTGTCCTCGCCAATCGTCTTTGCCTCCCCCACCTGGTTGCACTTACAGGTAGTACATTTGATATAGTTATTACCCTCAGGATTGTATTACACAAAGCCATTGTGGTAATGCATACAGTGACCAGCCTTTTATGTTTCTTTCAGAGCTCTACACAGTTACAGTCTTGACAGAGGCTGGGATGATTGGGGCTGACATTGATGGAGACGTGCTGGTGTACTTGGACATGGCCCAGGTAGCGTGACCTGTCAATCAGCAGTAAACAAGGCTGCACTTAAAGCTCTTATATAATTATTTGGCCAATTGGGATTTGATTCACGGGCATTTCTCAGAGAGAGCTGCGCTGAAGGTTGGCATAATGTTTACTCCTCAAAGGTGGAGCCAAAAAAGCTTTGTTTCTCAGAGTGCAAGTCTTTGGGCCAGTGGGCATTTTGGATATACCGAGTCAGGCTCAGCACTGAATCATTCAGCTGTATTTTAGCTTTAGCTTCAGCACTTCAGATGATTATCATCTGGGCAAAGATGCTTAGGAGCCACATGTTCATTTGATTAATCTGGTAATATGCACCACTAAAGCACAAACATTACAATTGAAGAAGGTGTTTTTTGTGCATTTCTATCTAATCTTGAAGCATTGTCTTATAGAAGAACCATATATGTACTCATATGGCATACTTATTCCTTATTATTAGCATGCTCAAATTAGCATGCTAAATGAAGGTTAAAGTATAGGTGAAACTCCAGTGCAGCAATAAAGAGATGAGCAATACCTGAAATGTATTAAATACAGCTAACAAAGACCATCTTAAATTCACAGATACATAAATGAATAATAATAATAATAATTGGTATGTTGACAGTTCCACGGCGCCCAACAGCTCACTGGCTGGTGTCTTCACCACATCTGCACCAACTACAACAGTGTCTGTCGCAAGTTTCCCCGAGAGATGAAGTCCAAGTCTACAGGTACTGTAACATGCATGTAATCTGGCAACACACATTTAGATTACATTTTTGACCCTCAGGTCTACTTATATATGAGTTTGTATGTTCAAAAATATTTGTATAAATGTATCCTCTGTAATGCCTTTCTAGCAAAATTGTTGTTGTAAGATGTATGCAAAATTGCAAATATCAATAAGATCTATTTTACATGTGCTGCAATTAGTTTTCTTGACAATGTTGGACTAACCATTGTGGTGAATGGGATATTGAAAATGGGCAATTGAAATGCCTAGATATCTTTTTGAGATTCCTAAGACAGTGTATTCTGATGCAGACAACCAAGAATATTTTGAGAAACATCGCTGGCCACCAGTGTGGTTCCTGAAAGAGGACGACCACTACCAAAGAGCCCGCAAAGAGCGCGACAAGGAGGACTACCTGTACCAGAGACGACAGTGTAAACGCAAGTGGCTCTTCTGGAACGTTCCTTCCTCTCCTAACTCACACTCTCCTTCTTCTGGCTCCTCCGCTGTCATCTGACCACGTGGGTAAGGCCAGGTCCACTCTGAAGTACATCAGTGTGGATGCGGGTTGTAAAAGTATTAATAGAAGATAAACACTGCTGGCTAGCTACGCCCCAATTATTCAGGCACTCAGTCTCTCCTCCCTGTTTGTTTGCCACTGCAGTCTAACAGCACTCCTCCCGATCTGCAAGGTCAGCCCAATCTAGCGGTGAAAGTAATGAGTTTTGTTCCTTTCGATTTTTAGACTATAAATCTCGTTGACAAATGGCACAGTGTAACTGGCGTAAATAACAACTCATACTGACTGTTCCACCGCCTGAGATTTACGTTTGAAAACAGGACTCTGGTGGCACAGAACTTTCCACAGATGTTCATAACCATCATCAACCAACCTGACCTGATAACTAGGTGCTGCTTATCAGCTGCAACAACCAGCAAACCAACACAGAACACAGAACTCCTCCGTCTCAGAGATATAACACTTTGCCCTTAAGTGTTTGTACAATCTACCAAACTATGTGTATAATATGATCTAATCAACAGGATGTAAGGATATGGTCTGACAGGAATGAATTATTGAAGTCATACACTCTAACCGTGCTGATTATGACCGTGTAAGCATAAAGGAAAAATACTGGCAAGCTGCTCCTGTTCATTTGTGTACAGTCATTGTATCAGATTTTTGTGCACGGCTTGCACAGCTTAAAATGCGGTGAATATAGATCAGCATTCACGTATTGTGATCTTGGGATTTGTGGCTTCTTGTCAAACAAAGAGGCTTTAGTTTACATGAATGATTCAGTGTCCTGAGACACAAGAGATCCCGAATCAAGCAAGCATAGGTCATTTCTGTAAAATGCCAGCAATTACAGACCAGGTCGCTATTATTTCCTATGCTTGCTGCTGCTTTCTAGCACACATTTCCTCGGTTTCACATTGAATGATTCCATCAGCTTGATCACTGTCATACTGGAAAGCAACACATAATGCATCTCTGGGCCAATGGCAGCATTTCCGGAGCTGAAAACACCACATGTTCATCGTGTACATCATCCCTCTGTGATGGTGTGTATGACATGTCACTGCTGGTGATTTGGCTTTTGGAGATTTCCTTTCTTAGTGGATCAGAGGATGCCCGCTGAATGCCTGCAGTTGGCTGTGTAAGACTCGTGCATGCAGGAGGCTTCCTCATGTCATGGTGCAGTAATCCATACTCTTCTGCACACCCCAAGCACTTTGTCCGACTCTTCTCCACAGAGACACACACAAGAACCTCCAGTGGCAGCATCCTGGTGAACGGCACCTAAAGACAGTATGGTGACATGACACACTGCTGCACATTTAAAAAAGGGAACTTGGGAGGATACCAAACCATGATATTTAAAATGTTTAAAAAAAGAGGTTGTGAAGAGTTTGAAAACAAATCATGTTTCTTGACCTGCTTGGCACACCTCACAGCACGTGTTCAAGATTGTCATCTACTGTTGATTATGCCTGCTTGTAGGATGGTCTGCAGTGTTAAGCATAGTGCTCAGTGATGAGTAGTATTGTAAATTGTACAACATATTAGACCAACTGCAAGTAACTTGCATAACTCAAATGTGCTGTTATTTAATATTGTGCACTGCAGGCAGTGAGCAGAATTGTACAGTATTACTGAGTTATACATATACTAAATATAGACTTGACTTGCATTCAGTTACTGTGCAGCGACAAACGGTTGCTGAAAATAAGTGGATTCCCATTGTGCTGACTTCCTGATACATCTGTTATATAACGTAGGTGTATTACAGGTAGTTTAAATGACTTATAGTAAACTAGGATTACAGTGAAAAATAAAGTAGAACAAATGTATAATATAAAGACTTACGGCACATCCATAAAACATGCCATTGTTATTAAAACAAAAAGAGTATATTCTGATGGCAGCATATATTAAAGAAAGGTTAGCTTTAATCCTGCATATGATTGGTTAGACTTCTCCATACAGTTTTTTGACTATACCAAAATGTAGAGCCCAACAAAGAGTTTAAAATGATTCAGTGTTATGAATCAATTCACAAAATATATTTCTTCCTAATAACTACACTGCATGAACAAGGCTCACCAAAATAGATGAAGTGTATTCCTTGTCATTTAAAGTGTAAGATATAGAGTAGTGGTGTTAGTGCTCTAAGCAGTAGCTTTAAATTGTTCTCAATTACATTAACTGTTGTCTATAGCTAATTAAAGATAAGAGCTGTCATTTGAAACATCTAGATTGATTAAATATGTTGGCACACATGGTCAGACATTAGAGTGAAGGGTGAACTTAATTTAGAGCCAGCTTTCTAATTAAGAATGTTTTAATTGTCTTATGATAAAAACGTCACACAAAATACACTTTATTTTTATAGTTTAACAGCAGGAGGGTCTATATATTGTTATAATTTGCCGCTGTAAGTGATACATTTCATAAACATGCATTTCATTCCTCAGTGCATTGCATTTCTTAATGAGTCTTCTGCTGATGTTTAGCATCAATGACACCTCATGCCTTAATGTACAGTGTAGTGTATGGTATTGAATGTAAAGTAGTGTTACTTTGAGAGTGTTACTTTGTCCTCTTTGTTCAGTTACCAGGGTGCTCTCTAGGTTGTGTGTGTGTACTTGTAAATGTACATAATCCATCATTTGGATGTAAAAGGAATCGATGTACGATCAATTCGATGAGTGTGCTTTACTTTGAACACTGCGGAGGGTTTATGTCCTTTTTTAAACACAAAACTAATGTAACACTCTGACCATGAAGGCAACACTAGACTGACATAATGACAAACCATTAATTTGTGACATTACCCATGAAATGTTTGCAGGGATTTCCAATCTGTTACATTATTTTAACTTTGCTTTATGCTAATGATCTCCAACTTTGGGGTCTGCATAATTACAAACTGCTTGGACAGGGTGGTCATTGGAAATTAGATTGTCACTCAAACATGTAAATAGCAAATGTATGATGACTTGCAATTCAACTTTGGCCTAGCAATTGATATAAGCTATTGCATAGTTTAACATATAATGTTTTTTGTACTATGCATACTGAAATGACTTTGAAATTACAAACTTGCACTGCTTTGTAGCACCAGGTTCTACTCAAATTGCATTAGATGGTTTAGCAACATCATTATTAGATATGTAGACAACATCAGGTAAAAAAAATTAGATCGTAAATTACAAAGAAGTTGTCACTGGGGTCCATGTTTGGGTGCTAATTTCACCGCTGCAAAGAAGCACAAACCAAAGGGAGCTTTAGCAGCACCAGGAATATATTAAATATGCTGCACAATCACTACTGCATAGTTTAAGAGGCCTTGTTCAGAAATGGTTGAAAGTTAAATTAAAAAAACATACGATAAATCAAAAGAAAAAAACTTGAACGTTTTCTCAGTGTTCAAAGCCTGGATGACGTTTTCCTTCGTCGTCAGGTATCTTTGTTCTCAAGAGCTGTTTTTATTGTTTAGAAGCTGTAAATCTGAGATTCTGTAGCATGTGTTCTTGAAAATGTGTAAATAATATTTACTAAATAAAAAGAAGCAACGTGTGCATTCGCCTCAGTCTTTTTAAAAGCCCTTTCAGCAGTGGTGTAAAAAACAAAGGAGATTTACTCAAGTACTGTACTTTACGGTTATTTTGGAGAAACCAGCTCGAGTGCGCTAGAATTTGAAAATACACAGCCGGAAGAAATCTGCTACTTTCCTACCCCACCTTTAAGTACATTTTGAGTAGCCTACTTGTACTTTACTTACGTATTTCCATTTTTTTGCTAGTTTGTACTTCTAGTCTACTACAATTCAGAGGTAAATAGTGTACTTTTACTCCACTACATTTATAAATACCTTTAGTTATTTCACATATTTGGTAAATAATGTGGGCCATAATCAACACTTAAATAACACTTTAGTTACACCTGGAGTAAATTCACAAGCTACCCTGCACCTTTACCAGCTTTGATAACACTTTAATGCATCAATAATTATAATCAAAACATGTAATATACTTTTCTAAAATGGACTAATCTGCATAATGAGTACTTGTACTTTTGGTACTTTAAGTGTATTATGATACTTTTGTACTTTTATTTGAGTAACTATGATTGCAGGACTTTTACTTCTGACATAGTATTCCAACACTCTGGTACGTCGTCTACTTAGATCTGAGTACTTCCTTCACCTCTTTTAGCTGTGTCATATGAAACTTGTGCAGCCTCACAGACGCAGCTGCGCATGAACCAGAGGAAGACACCTGCAGAAAACACAAGTGGACAACTCCTGAGAAATGGTAATGTTCACAACAAATTCATGTAGCTGAACTATGAAAACTGCGAGACTGAATATATTTAATGTCTGCTCGCTATCTTAACGTACACTTCCTAAATTGCACAATCTGTGTCGACGTGTAAAGCGCGTGACACTGCATATCCACATATAAACAAGCTAAAACAAGTGCAGGCTAACTTTAAGCTAATGTGCTACTTCTAAAAATGTCTTCCCAAGTTAAATGAGATCGTTGTGTCTTGTCAGTGCAACCATAGATAAGTCAGTTAAAAATAAACCATGTAGTCAAGCGTTGCCATAAACCGAATGTTGTTAAATATAGTAACGCATTAGCAGCACAATGCATTATTTTTTGCAGTGTGCTGCGTTTCTCCTTAATTTAAAGTAAAATAGGAACTCGTGACACACATTTACATATGGTAATTTAGTAGGGACATTGTCTAATTGGCTCCATTTCTGTTAAGTAAACCAGGATTCCTCTCATCACGTTTGCTGCAGCTGTCGTCTAGACTTAATTTGTCTGTGGTTCAGACTCCAGTCAGTCAGGTTTAGGCAGGGACAGGTGTGTAAATAAGACACTGCACACTAGGAATACAGTTGTAGTTGTATTTAAGCTGTATATTGTTAAGATACAGCTTCTCAAATGTCTCTTTGACATACAGTACTGTATATGATATTATACTCAAGTGCACACATTATTTATTAGATTGAACAGACTAATCAACATCAACACATTTTGGAAAATATACTAAACATTTGTCACTTAATTAACAAAGTAATTAACAAGATGGTGGATAAATAGGATCAATTGTAACAATGTATACCTACGGTTTAGGGACTAGTCGAACAGGTTAAGTGTGTAAATAAGCTAACTGGCCAAGACTGCAAAATAGGTGAAATGTAGTTTGTATAATTCATATAGGATTTAAAGGTCCCATGTCATGCTTTTCCGGTTATTACCCGTCCCCTTGTGTGTCATGTAGCTTTTTCTGCATGTAAACAGTCTGCAAAGTCACAAACCCTCAAAGTACACCCTGTAGCGATGTCTCGCTGTCTCGCAGACCCCACGCAGCAACCAGGAAATGACACAGCTCACACTGTCCGCTCCTCACAGCAGCGAGCCGCGCAACGTCCCGCCAACACGGCACCCAGACCCCACGCAGCATTCTCATCTGTTTGTCATTACTGGTGTCATTTTCTGGTTGCTAACAAACGCCATTCTAACACATAATCACTGATGTTCCGCCGTAACGGAGGTGGACTCATCAACACAGAGTGGGCGAGCTGACCAATCAGAGTGCAGTGGGCTCATAGGGAGGGGGGGGCAGGAGCTCCAACAAGCCGTGTAGGACAGAGAGTGGATACACATACTATACAGAGATGCTGTATGAGAAACCAATGTCATTTTGGAACATTGAACAATGTAAATCTATTCTAGTAGACCTCAACAATGGAATTATGATCAGTAGAAATGGCCATGTCATGGGACCTTTAAGACAGAAATGTGTACTATGTCCTAGTAAGTCCAGTTCTTAAACAGTAAGTGACGTGTCCTTGCTTTTGTTTTACATATGATATTATATTAAAATCATTTTGTTGTCGGATAGAAATACATACCACATTTAAAGAATGCATATTTTTCCCAGGGACATTTTTTAGGGAATTTTTTTTGACTATTTAGACATAGACTCGACAGATGCTTAATCAAAGCTGTGCGTAAGAAGCATTTCAGTCAAAATTATTATCCTCCATTGAACATATTTATTTAGCCTAATGTTCAAGAACTGTTCTGTTTGAAAGATGCATGACATGTTACTCATTCAATATAAATGACAAGTTGTAATACATTCTTCACAAGCTGTCAGTGTGGACAAGCCTCCTTTAACCTTGAGTGACAGCTGGCTTTGTTACAGTCAGACTATATTTTACAGTACTATTTGAATCTAGCATATTTCAACAAGAACAAGCAAAACTAATTTGGCTGTTGAGTAATTACTCCTGGTCTAACTGAGCACCGCTGTCATGCAGGCTGTGCCGGCGCCGTTTCTGCTTTTCTGCGCCTCTGTTTTGGGGTTTTACCTGCACGTGGGAGCAACACCTGACACCCTAAGCTCTCTGGATTCTTCTTCCTGTCAGTAAGTATCCCATAATTCTTGAGAAAGCTGCCTTCTTACAGTGTAAATGCAATCACAGGTAAACCTATCATTACATTTAAAACGACAATGACAGAAGTATTTGAACTTCTTAACCACGTATAGGTGGAGTCTGCGATTATAAGCCAATACAGTTTTTTGTTTGTTTTGATATTTCCTCACTCTGCTGACTCCAACCTATAACCACCTTTTATTTCTAATGGCAGCATCTGTACCTTTCAGGATGTTAGTCCACTTAGCCCTCAATACAGAATGTAATCCAAAACTATGTAGACTAAGTTGAACTTTGTATCTCTTTTCAATAAAGTGGTGGATTAGAGGTCCTCTATCCACAACTGGAGACTGACAATTGCCTGGTAATTCCAAAGGACCTGAGAGGAAAAGTTAGCGCAGTTTGGAAAGCGCCATGATTTACTTCCCTGGAGTACACAAGGTAAGAGATGGATGTGTGTTTAAAAATATAAGATTTCCCACTTTTTTGTTATTAAATAGTAGACCGAAGTGAACCAGAACCAACGAATTATACAGATTCCAAAGTGATCCGGACGTCTTTGATACTGTAGCCATGCACAGCAGATTTTAGTCCGTTTTTATAATAAATCCTCGTCCTTATGTGTCTGATTATCATCCCCTTGTCTCTTTTTAAACAAAAACATACTCCTCAAACCTCAGACAAGAGTTTGTATTCCATTTTGTGTTGGATTTTCAGTGTAATTATTTTCCGTTGTGTAGTCTAACAACGGAAAATAGACTACAGGATGACAAACGTGCATGTGCTTATTTTTAACACTAGAGTGCAGTAATACATAAAACAAGCTGCATCCAAACCTCAACAGATCATAACTTATTGGAACAAGGAACAAAAGGTTCAGAGCATTTAGAAAAAGTATAAACATTAAATATATTTTCAGCAATATTTTAAATATCAGCTTAAGTTTTAAGTCTATGCTTCTATATTCTATACCTTAAATCACATGTGTCAAACTCAAGGCCCGGGGGCCAAATCAGGCCCTTGGTGGATTTAATTTCGGCCCGCAGGATAATTTTGAATTACTATTAGATCTGGCCCGCCGGTATATTGCACGCACACCTTCACTCAATCCTGAGGGTCTCCTCAGCTCAGAGCCTGACCCCAAACATTGATGAACTTGCACCCGAGATGAGATGCCAAGTATCTGGCTTGAACTAGCATCACAGAGCAGCAAACTGACTTTCAATGGATGTTTCCTTCTGCACTTTGTTTCTTGCAACAACAGGTCATGTTTGTTTTTTTCTTTGAGGGAAATAGTTTTTTTGAAGCTGTTGTTGGCCCGTGGAAAAATGTAATCATAAGAAATGACTCTGGAAAAGCTGCAGATAGAGCCATACGAAATGAATGCAACTGATTATTTAATGTTTAATGTTGTTTTTATAGGCAATAATTTAAGCTTTGTTAGTTCCAGGTTTAATATGTGCAATACGTTCATTTCAATAAGTTCTGCAATAAACATTGAACCAGTCCGGCCCTCGACTAGTACCCATTTTTTTTTTTTGGCCCTCTGTGTATTTGAGTTTGGCACCCCTGCCTTACATTTTCTGCATTATCTTATGTAGCTCTATTACTGACACACATGTGAACGTTTCCACCACAGGGGGGTGCTAGCACATCATACTTGCAGCCCTTTAAGAAGCAACCGTGATAAACGAAGCTACAGTTTATACAATTCAGAAAATCAGATAACATCAATTATAAAGTAAAAAAAAGATTTCAGCTAAGTTTTTAATTTACTTACTGATTTTGAATTATAACTATTGTAATGACTCTTTCAAACAAGTAAAGCTACAGGCAAACCATCTGCATCCTTAGGAGTCAAAACTGTTATTAATTTCATCAGGAAGCACAATAAGGTGTGTGTGCTTTAATAAACCAGTGTGTGAATTAGTATTTCTTAGTGCTTACTCACGTTTAATGAATTATTTCTTATTTATGTAGAAACTCAAACAATGACCCTTGAACAAAAATAGACTACTAATCGTAATTATTAAACCATACCTTTTTATTTTTAAAGGTTTGGTTTAAATGAAAGCAATACAGTGAAACTACAGTTTGAGGTTTACATTCTGTGTTACAATATTAGATTTAGATTAGACGCTCATTAGTGTGCAAAATATGATTTAAAAAGAAATACATTGCAATGTCAGAATGATATTTGCTGATGATGAGGACAAATGTATTTTTTTTTTCGAGAACAGAATTGCATTTACATTACGAACTTGTATACCATGTCAACAGAGAAAAAAACCATGTGGAAAATGGGTTTACAGTACATGTAGTCGGGCTTAAATAACATGTAGTATTCTCTTCTAAAAGTCTTTTTATGCCACATATCACATTTTCACCGAGATTTACTCACATGTATAGTTTTTCATACGTGCATTTTTTTTAGTGCATCCTGTTCTTTTACGGTTGAGGGACAAATTGAGAGAGACACAGTTCCCAATCTGCAGACCCCCTGCTGAAGTTGACGATGAAATTGCATCAAGCGCACACCATATCCTCTCTCTGTAAATTGAAAACTTAAATTGAAAGCCACCTCGATTTAGGAGGTAGTTTATGAATTCCACAGCTAAGCACTCTAGCTTGAACATGATCTATTGCCCTTCTGTTGCCCAAACTCCATTTGATCTATGGTCGTATTATCTATAATGCTGTCTTACATGATTCTCTTTTATTGCCAGAATCAGTGTCAGACAGCAAAACAGATTACATGTTGGATTAAATCAATACAAACTTTATTTACTGGGCTTTTGAAATGTAATTCTCCATTTCTCCTGACACTTATATAAGCGTGCGCCGTTTTTGAAGGATCAGATTGTTGCCTCTGGTTCTGCGGGTTGGTTCTTCTGGTCCACCACGCTTTCTTGTCCCCGTGCCACGCTGCCATCGCTGCTGCTATTCTCTGCCACTCAGCCCCGTGTACCCAGTAGCTAGAATACAGAATAGTGGCTGCTCCGTTTCAAATCCACCCACTGCAACACCCACTTCATTACTGGGACGGGATGCATGCCTGCTGAGTAATTGTAATGGAGCGCAATGGGCAGTAATCCCATAAACCCGCCTCTAAATAGGTGTTCATAACCAAAAACAAAAGCAAAAGGCCACAGAAACTGCACATTACTGTGTTCAAACTTCAGAGCAGTGATTTGACACTCAAACTTATGTGTTAGCAAAACCTGGCATGTGTACTGGTGATGCATTTTTAGAAATACTATTTATACTTCAAAGCCTTCAAAACAAGTGGGACATCTATTGGCTAATGGCTACAGTTAGTATCATCAATATAAAGTAAGTGTAATAAGGATTGGAAACTAAGTAGACCTGAGAATATTATTTAATGGGAACATGTTAAGAAATGTTCGTAATAAGTTAAAGGTACAGATAGCGGAATGTGGCCACGTTTTTAAAAGACCTATTTTTATGAATGAAATAACCTCTGACCTTTACAAAGAACAGAAGAACATATATAAGGTGATTAGTGTCTTTGTTTTACCGTTAGTCTGTAAATACACTTCTAGCTAAAGCTGCAACTGGACAAATATCTTCAATCACAATAAAAAAATTATACCGTAAATTGGGTTTCAGGGATCAGAAAATCTAATTGCTGTGAAACATGAAACCATTTTTTTCTGTGTTCGACCATAATAAACTTTTACTTTTGATTATCAATTGTTAAACTTGGCTGCTGGACAGAAAAGCTGTCGGGTGAAGCTTCACCTGCAGAAAATAATTAAAGAAATGAGGAAATTAAGAAAATCCAGAAATAACCAAAGAACTCTGAACTCCTGGAGAAAAGCATGTTAGTTTTTTGGTCACACAGAAGCTCATCTAGGTGTGCTTCTGGCTCCACCAAAGAATGTTTCATTTAACGATTCGCCTATTTTTACTGATGTTTAAATTACAAATGTGGTTGAACGCCAAAACCCACCTATGTTTTTGTTTGTAATATGTGTTTTGTGGCACCTTCATTTTAATACAATGAAGTGTTTTCAAGGGCTTCAGCATTTCATTACACCATTTTTAAGCAATTCAATTATAGAACTTTAAGAAACAACCTTTCAAAAGAACAACAATCTGTTCAAAACAAAATAGGTGCTTCAAAAGCTTCTTGGCCTGCTATACAAAAGTAAGCCACCTCTTTAACTGTCTATATATACAATCAACTAAATATTGACATTCTTGTTCTCGTGTGAATTATTTAATCCTCATCTCAGATCAGCGACAGTGTTTTTTATCGTAACCCAGGCATGCTCGTCATTCCTCAATGTAGTTGTAAACAACACAGGCCACAGGAGCTATCTTTACCTCACAGTTACTCCAGTTCTGTAGTTGTTGTTGACTTATTTCTTTTTTAGTAAGGACCATAGCCACAGGGCACATTCTTAGACATGGGGGATTTCAAAGCCTTGTTTTTGGGTAGACGTGTCTTGCATCTGGTGGATGGAATGAGGGTTTAAACCATTACCGCGATTAGAGCTGCCTCACTATGATCTCTTGAGCTTGCTTACTGCTGCTAATAGCTGTTTCCTCTCTATTTCCCTCTATCTTTTTTCTCTTTCGCTTTCTCTCTCTCTGTGAATGATTTTTTATGCTTTGCTAAAACATGTGGGGGCGTTGAGAGAGGATTTAAATGCAACGATCCCCCTCCTCTTTTTTTTTTTTTGGTGAATCTCTGCGTTCTTTTCTGCAAGCCTATGATGATGACGACAGGGCAGATTTAAGCCTGGCAGTGCCCACGGCAGGCTGCCGTCTCAGCGCTGCTGCCCACTCTCCTCTGGGTTGGCATGCTGGAGAACGCGAGGGTGGGGTTCCTCTTTAGCAGACCCTGTCATTCCTAGGAAAGCCTACATGTCCACCCATGCAGGATTCCTGATAGGTCTTCATGTTGGGGATGTGAGAGTGCAAAGATTTTATTTCAGTAGGCGATAGACTCCATTCAAACGGATGTATATTTAGATGAACAGAGGAGACGCTTCCTTGAGCCTTTGACTGACAGTGAGGGTCAACAAGTGAAGCATGTTCTGTAATATCCATCTAATTGCATATTCAGTGTCATCAGGTGGGTGTTTATGGCTGCGGCGGATTAAATAAGCGTGTTTGGCCGAGATTCAGGGAGTTTATTTCCTTAGCTAATGTTCCCCTTTGTCATTATAACACCCTGTTAAGCTGACCCGTGTCCCGCTCCATTCAGTCGTTGCCCATTGCTACACAACATATGTGATTCATGCAAGCTTCCTGAAGAGGGAAGAATTACAACCCTTCCCAGGAGCTGGATTGATTATGCATATTCAGTGGAATGAAGAGAGGCAATACACCTAAATGATTATTCTTCTGCGTGGAAAAGGCTAAGCCACCTTTCCACACAGGAGAATAATCATTTGCACTCTGTGAAGCCTGGCTATGGGACACTGACCACTACTGGTGCAGGTGCTCGAAAGGATATGTGCAAACGTCTCTTGTGCATAAGTGAGATTGCACCTGACAAATATAAGTCACTGTATTTTTTACATTGTCTTATTCCTCTCATCTCTTCTGTTTTCTGCTTCCCTCCCCCTTCCATGTATTCACCACACAACACCGACTGTCTATATTTATTCTTTAAAGCGACCCTTTTGTGCCCTGTTGTCGCAGTAGCATGGTATTCCTTCACCTTTCATTTCGTTGAAGAGCGTAGGCAGCAATACTTTTTTTTACTCTGTGGATGTGTGTAAAATATGATTTCAATTACCATGAACATGCATTGTATTATCAATGGGAGGATAAGGGCAGATTAAGGGAGCTCTGAGATGCTCTTATGGATGACAATGGTCAGGTTTCTATGAAAACAGCGGGTATAGGAGAAAATGAGGAAAGGAGGTGGTTCAACATGTAAAGCCGATTTCAAAAGACCCGGATATGTTTCAAATCTTTGCTGTAATGCATTGAAACTTTTTTAAAGTGTTAATGGAAAGGTCAACTTCACCTACATTCTGCCAAAGTCATAAAAATGCATCATACATTGTTAAAATGTTTGGCAACGGGTACACATTTCCAAACTTGACATTACAATTGAAAAATTCCTCAATTAGATCCAAATGTGCAAAGAAGCTCCAGCACAGAGGCAATAACAAAGACTTAGAGTAGCAGCGGGTCTTTAATAAAAAATAGCTCCTGAACCTGATTATTATTCAGTATTCACACAGAGATTCTATCTTGTCAGTTCATATACATTGACGGCGAGATCTGTTCAAACAGAGATTCATAATCTGCATGGGAAGTGCATCTGCTGCTGTGGATACTTAGACAAACATACAAGATTACATTTCTATTTATATGAGCCACAGAAACCTAACATTTACCAGGGAGTCATTGTAAGATCTGGAGAAGACTCGGCCACATGTTACATGTTAAGAAATGTACTGCACAAAACCTGTGCATTTTAATAATTATTATTATTATTACATGTCATTTGTTAGACGCTTTTATCCAAAGCGACTTACCTACATTCAGTACTGTGGACAATCCCCACAGGAGCAATTTGGGGTGAAGTGTCTTCAGGGACACAACGACATGCTGACTGCAGTGGGACTCAAACTTGCTACCCTCTTATTCGAAGTCCAGCACACTATCCACTGAGCCACAGCCTCCCATAATGAGATGTATCCAGCAATTATGTTACCTACTTTTGAATAAACAATTTGCCTGAAAGCCAATACCCATACTTGTGGTTTTGTCAGGTGAAGATAGACACCTACACTTAAAGAGCCCCTTTTATGGTTTTTAGCCCCCCCCCCCCCCTTCCTGAAACGACTACATTAGAATCTTTTGTTTTCTCCCGTTTGTATGCGATTCCGTGACATCACTATGTAACATTCGCATTTCCATTGGTTAACGCTCCAACACATTGTACGTGGCAGGTCATATCTAAGTGGTTGACCAATCACAACAGAGTCGACCAGCTAACCAATCAGAGCAGACTGGGCTCTGGTTTCAGACAGAGGGTGAAAAGAGGTGCTGCAGCACAGGCAGTGTGAGACCATTTGACAAAATACAAACATGATCCTGAATTTGTTTTCAACTAATTGAATATTAATACAATCAATCAATGTTTATTTATATAGCCCAATATCACAAATGTTACATTTGTCTCAGTGGACTTCACAGCTTGTACAGAATATCAGTATGACAATACGACACCCTCTGTCCTTAGACCCTCTGTCCTTAGACCCTCACATCGTACAAGGAAAAACTTCCAGAGAAAACCCACAGTTTAAAGGGGAACATGGGAGAAACCTCAGGGAGAGCAACAGAGGAGGGATCCCTCTCCCAGGACGGACAGACGTGCAATAGATGCCGTGTGTAAATTGAAAAGATAATACATTTGCAACATAGGTAGTCCAAATGTTTGGAAATGCATGTGTGTATAATAGGAAGATGAATCCACGAGGATATCCATCCAGGACTTATGATCCAGGACCACAGCAACAGACAGTTTAAACAGACTAGGTACAAGAAAACAATGTAAGTTGAAGGCAAAAAGCCTATATATATATTTTTTAATTGCTCTCCTTTGAGTTACTAAATCACGCCCTGGTCAAAGGTCTCAAATATGACCTCAAAATTACTACAAACTGAAAGATAAAGAAATTCCAAACCATACAAAAAAAAGTCAGCTACATGGGCCGAAACAACAACAACATTTCAAAATGAAATGGTATGATTGCAAGAAATCTCCGGGCTTTCACCAAGTTTCTTTGTTTGTAAGAAAGTTCAGGATAGAAAAATGGATATCTAAACTTTCTTTAAGATTCTATAATTTCCCTTTTAAATAAGAGTTTTAATTTAGAAACTCTTGAGGACTTTATGGACAGGATTACTGTGGTGCTTAAGTTTTAAACTGAGGTAATTAACTTATTTTCTCTTTGACAGCTCCTTTTCTTTTGGAACTAAGTAAGTGAGTGATGATTTGAAGTTTACTTAAGACCCAGATGCCATGGCTTAGTGGCACGTTGCCCAAAATGTTTTGTGCTTCACATTTGTGGTCCGGCGCAGGGTTTAGTTACACTTGTGTCCCAATCCTCTGATTCACCTTCTTTAGGAACAGCTTCAGGGCTGCTCATAATGCTTAACTCTCCATAATGCCATCCCCTTCATCTCCTCAGTGGTCTTATTGTCTTAACTCTGGATGGAGAGACAGAGTGTTAAGAAAATACACGTTTGGCACGCTGGAAGTAAAGTATCTTTTCAAAGATGCAAGTTCCTCTTCTTTTAGTGAATGCTTTTCATCAGATGATTTGTGTTACCTTTCAGCTTTCGTTACCTCTTGGGTCTGTTTTTCAAGATATGCTACCGGTGATTCATTTGGTTCAATGGTAGCTGCGATCGGGTCCATTGATGCTTGATTGATCTGGATCATAATGCTGCCTTCCTTGTCATTTCCCTGATCCTGTAGTTTGGAAGCAGAGAGAAAATGTTATGCAAATGATTTGTTAATCCCTTTACATTATTTGTTCCATTTCTCCCTTTTCGCTTTCACTCTCAATTTCTAGCACAGCGAGCTGACAGGCGGACACCCTCAGATTCTTTCATTTTAAGATAGTCTTCCAACCGTTTTAAAAATGTAATATAAACTTGCTTCAATTAAAGAATTTGACTTGATTGATATACCTGGAGAAGACATTTAAAAACTCTTCACTTTGAAAACCTTCAACTTTAACATTTCTTCTTTGTGTTTGTGTCTTAAGTCTAAGCTGAGAAAGCTGTGGCACATGAAAGCGTGACCACTGTTTTTTTCCCATAGTTTTGTTGTCCCAAAGGTTGGTGTTAAAAATAATAAGAAAGAGGTGGGATGGTCTTAGATTCAAGAAGCTTAAAATGCAAAATCTCAAATAAGCCCAATTTCCTTTTAGCCAATCGCGTCGCATTCTGGTGGGCTTGTGTTGATCGTCTCAGCTGACTCACACACCGCTCCTCCCCGAATAAAAACACTACAGATTTACGTGGCTTTTCAAAAAAAATGTATCTAGACATTTATCCAGCTTAATCTTCTTAACATATTAAAGTGATTTGCTTTATACCCTGAAGTGGCTGAAGCTGTGAGCTCAACGCCCCTCATGGCACTAAGACCCCAGAGGCATTGTGGATGTCTTTCGCTCTGGAATAAGAGGGGAGTGGGCAGAAGTCAACCTGCTACTCAGCTGTGGAGCTCTGGCTGTCCCCGCTGTGCGTCCATTTTATTTTTTTGTTCTGTTATTAGTCCAACTGTTGCGCTCAGTCAGTGTTCTTAGGCACGTGGCTCTGCCAGCACTGCCCACACTGTGGTGTGGAGGTTTGCAGCTCTCAGCTTTGGAGCTGAACTGAAAGAGCTCTCTCTCTCAGAGTAGGTGTTGGCAGGATGCTTTGTTTCTTTCTGTGAATGTCATGAGAGGTATGGATAATGAGAAAACTGAAGCTCAGTGATGGCACGATTTATCTGGGCGCCAACTTTATGCCTGACTGCAGATCTGGGCTTTTTCACAGAGATGATGTGCTTAACCTTTTCTTCAGACGCGACACAAATCTGAGAATCAGTAGTGACGGTTACAATGTGTTTTCCCTTAAAACACCACTTCACAGGCCGGGCAGCTAAAAGGTCTTGTTCAAGCTCAAGTAGTGATAATGTCTTTATTTGGCATAATGCTCTATGGATGAGCTGCAGGGCATTAGCTTTGCCAGATTGCATCAGTGGAACTGTACGTTCAAACTTGGAAACATTTATTCTGGCTGAAGCCTGAGTCCATTTATTGTCTCCATGGTATTTAGCTTGGTGTCTTTCAAAGTTAAATCAGACATGAAGGGGTCAAAGTAAATGTGGCTCTGCTATAACCATGATTCACTTTGTTTCATGAGACTTTGAAGAGTTGCTTGAACTATGAAGGCACTTTTTTTTAATCAGCTCTGCAAATTTGTTTTCCTATGTTTTTATTTCAAGGATAAATGAGTAGTTTCAAAGCGATGCCAAATCAAGACGGCAATGTCAAGCCGTTCATATTCATTCTCAATGTCTAATGTGACTTGTGTTCAGTGTATTTGACACCTAGCTGTTTTCTCACTTTTTCACAATTATTGGCTTGATCACTGTTGAAGTTATGACCCTAATTAGTGGCTTTAAAAAGCTGCAGGTCATTAACTTTGATGCATCCAGTTAAGGCAAGGCCATTTATTTGAATAGCACAATTCATACAGTGATGCAAGTGCTTTACAGGATCAAACGGATAAAACACAATACATTTTTACGATGGTCAAAGTGAGAAGAAATACAAAATAATTAAAAGAAAGAAGTTAAGCATGTGCTGCTACCAGATTATCATCAAAAATAACACAACAGAGCAAAGGAGCTCAATACTAGGGCCATGGACTCGTCTATTTAATACCGTGGTAATGTATTTTTATAATCAAGTAACATGATCTTGATTATCCAATGAATAGTTTTGCCCTTAAAATATCAGAAACTAATTTAAAATGTCCTAATGACCTAAAGCGCAGGGTACCATCTTATCTTTGCTTGATTTGTTGATAATATTCAGACGACTGAGATTTTAGGAACAGAAAATGCATTGAGAACCTGAACAAATATATTTGTGCTTGAAATTACCCTATTTGCAGATAGGAAAAAAATACAGTTATTAATCTGACTAAATAATGGTAGTTGTTTTACTCTGAAATAATAAAACTGAATGAAAAAACAAAGCTTAATAGATTCTTTTAATTAAAAAATCTTAGTCCCTTACTTTTGCATCACTGAACCGATACGATATACTAGGGATGTCCCGATCACCTTTTTTTGCTCCCGATCCGATTCCGATCATTTGATTTTGACAATCTGCCGATACCGATTTTTCCCGATCCGATCTTTATGCAATGCATTAAGAGAAAAACAAGGAAAAAAGCATTCAAGTTGTCCCTTAAGGTTATTTTTGTATTTAAATGACAGTACCCAACTACCCATTCTCTCCAACATGGATATAGCTTCTTTGTTTCACAGCAGCATTGGATCAGTTCAGTTGTGCAGCATTGGATCAAAACAAAATAAAGCTTATCAGTGCTCGTTAGCTTACTGCTACTATTAGACACTGCGCCTACTCTGTTGCCAGATTTGAGAGAAATAAGCAACCAGGTCTATGAAAACAAGCCCCAAAGAAGCAACACATACATGATGTTGTGTAATTTGAAACCAAAACCAAGGCCTCGGGATGACTTTAAGACGTGAACATGGTCATTTTTGTTTTGTAACATTACATTTAAAAATTAAAAAAATCCCGATCCCCGATTTTTTTCTCCCGATTCCGATCTTTTGAAAATCACGTGATCGGCTCCGATCCCCGATCACGTGATCGGATCGGGACATCTCTACGATATACTTTATTATCCATGTAAGGAAATGTGTTCCACATCCTATATATCCAACCTTGGTAGGTAGAGACATCATTCATTCTGCATTGGATTCTGAAATGTTGCAAACTGGTCAACATAACAACCTGCAAACAGCACAGAGTGATGACCTACTGTTGCAGAAAACACATATTGTGTCTGTTGTACCGTAATGGTTTAACTATGATGTGTTTCTGTAAATGCGTCCACTTATTAGGACACCTCGTAAAATGAATAGCGTTTTGCTCTATCCATCCTCCTATTCAAACGGAGGGACTTGACCTGCTGTACTCGGACTGAATTTCCAGGTGTTAAAATCATACACTGAGGCTGTCCACACAAAATGTTGTTGAACGCAGCGCAGCTCCACACAGACGAGCACTTCAAACAAACTATGAGTGGTTGCTTCTTTTCATATCACAGAGAATAGGGGAAATTGATTGGAACTGGGAGGCTTAGGACTGGATTTTCCTCAACCATAATATTTTTTCTTTAACAACTGCAGCTTAAATTTAGATTTTTTTTTCTCCTGGCTTTGTTTTTATATTTCTTTGTCCAAATCCTATCGAGTGGTGCTTCAGGTTTTTTCCTTGAGTAAAAAGTTGATATTGTTGTGGGGAGGGAGAAAGGACTTTTTTCATGTGTGCAGGAATGTAGATTTCTTCCCCCCGTGAAATCCTAATTGTGCCTTGGAGGGCTGGTAGGGTATCTCTGCTCGGCTCAGCTCAACAGGATTTGTGTCTGTGTATATGTCTCTTAGCTTGAATGCGGATATAACCCTTTCATTGCACAAGCTTCTGATTCCTCAAATTTGCCGATAGGCTGATTCTGTACATCCGTAGCTTCTTCTTTTTTTTTCAAGACATTGAAAGTTTTTTGTTAAGAAAGCCTCCATATTTAATTGTCTTCCCCGGCAGTATTTGATATTTGTTAAGAGTTAATGCAGATAACAAGAGGACCTCTCTGGATCAACCATATATAATAATGAAGCTCCCGAGAGCAGCTCCTGTCAATAATGTACGGTCAGATTGAGAATATATCTTGGGTCAGAACTACATCTGTCCCGTGTGCTTCTTGAATTATTGCTGTACGTTTATCTATGCAAATCCAGGATAAGATCCTATCTGCCTGCAGCGACATATCCCCTTGGATTTGTTCTATGTGAGCTAGGCAGGTTATGGTTGACAGTCAAAAAAGGAATTGCAACAACATATATGCGAAGATTATTGCTGTAGTCATTAATTGGTTCTTGAAAGGGGGATTAGGATTACCAGTCCTATAGAAGACTGGCAACACCTGTCCTTCCTCATATCACACAATGTGACTCCAGTTTCCTTAATTCAGAATCATTTTAAGTTGGCAAAATAAAAATGGCTGATTTATTCAAATGAATCATCAACGCTGGAAATGATTCAATATGTGCCACATTCAGATGGGTGATATATTATTCCCTTGGGGAGAGGCAAAGATGGAGCTGTGGAGCTGTTTTATTTGTGCCGTCTTTATCAGTGTGTCAGGCAGAGAGGCTGAGCTTGTTCTCAATGAATGGACGAGCCCTTGAACCATAAACCTGTACCTCCTCTGATAACAGTTTCCGCATTGTGATACAAGTGCCATTCTCTGTGATGTCCTCTCTGACAGCGCTAAATATATCTACGCACACAAAATGATCTGTCAGACGAATTATTTTATTTAAACCAGTTCTCCAAAACTAAGGATTTTCAATGCTGTGTGCATTTTTGAGGACATATTGTGGATTTTGTTAAGGATTCAAATCCACGCGCAGTATTGTGGTTGCGTTTCTCCCAGCTTTGCTATTCATGCTCTTAACGTTTTGCCTGTAGGTGAACATGTTGACTGTTCTTTTCTGTCTTTCATACCTTGTGCTGTATACCTTTCACAACCTCTTTTCCTGCTGCTGGGACCTCAGACTGCTCTGACATCTTAGTTTGCCACAACTTGTAAGGTGGTAAGAGTGCTCCCTGCATTACTCAGAGCCGTGTGATGACATGGCCCTGATTGTCAGACGGGTGGGCTGGTGACACTGGAACACAGACGGTGCTTGTCTGTTTGAAATATTCTGTTTCGAGCTTCCAAGCCCTGGGCAGTCCTCTCTCCCAGTCTCCCAACACCCAGCTTCGCCCACTGAAACAAGACTCTTCCATACTGGAAAATCTGGCCCTGTCAACTGGCAGTCTTGACTAGGTTCAGCCCACACGCCAAGCGCCCCTCCTCCCTTCAAAAATCCCACCCCTTAATAAGCTCTAGAGTTTGCCACCCCATGTAGATGCCTTTTGGTCGCCATCCATGAATGGCGTCAATAGCATCTTCCTACACAACAGTGACTGAACGGAGGGCACAGGAAAATGTGGGAATAATTTACACTTTCTCACTGTACTACCATCAGAAACCATAATTAATCATGATAGAAAAAATGTGGAAGCCATCTTGGCTGGTGAGACACACAGTGCCTGTGAACAGGCCTGACACCTTTAACAGCTCTGGTGGCCAAATAGGAATGAGTGTCAGAGTGCTTACAACTAAGCTCCCGTCATGGCAGCATGTATCCCACCGTCCTCCGAATTGTGTTGCATGATGGTTCCCCAGGAAGTGTAACTGTTGCAAGCCTTTCACATATTACATTATAGACAGCAGTAAGTGTCAAAACAGATGCAACAATAGCAATTATGTTCCTATTAAAATAAACCGATTATTTAGCTCAAGCTTTTCTTCTCACTCCAAACAAAAAAAAAATCAAACAATTGCTTTCCACAAGAATGAAGAAGCTGCCAAAATCAAATGTAATGACCCAGATAAAGTCAATTTGGAGAGCACATGTTAAATATGCGCTGTAGGTGTTTACAGCTTTTTGAATATCATAACAACTTCCTGTTTTCAGTTGCACATGAAATCTGATAACCATCCAGAAAAGATCATTTTTTTTCTCTCTCTTTTTCTCCAAAATGTACTTTTGGAATCAAAATAGTTGATTTAGATTCCCAAATCCTGGTGAAGTATTTAGTATAAGCTCACCATTAACTTTTATAGGCTGCACTTGGTGGTAAAACGGCAGATCTGGGCCTCTCCGTGTTTGACATGCATGACAGACTAATTATGGATATGAGTCCAGTGCTGCAATTTGCCCCGTGTGACTGTGTTGTGTTCTCAGCAGCCAAACTACACGACACAAATATTTCCCTCTTGCCTCATTTAGCCTGACTGCTCGCTACTTTAGAGTACCTGTTAGTGGTAGTTACTGTGTTTGAGCATGTGCATTTGCAGAAATGCTTTCACGGCAGTGAGTAGGTGTATGTGTGTAAAGCCACCACTAGAAAGTGTTGAAAGCCGCAGCTAGCAAGATCGCATCCAGGGTGACTAATAAGCTTAACATGAGCACGGCTGTGTTCGCAAGCATGGCGCGGTGAAAGAGGTCTTCAATGTTGAGAGAAATGCAGAAATGGTTCCCTAGGCTGCTGCTAATTCCTTCACCCCCCTCAAGCTTCAATCAGACTGTGAACCATCTTAATGTTAGCTATGGCTTCATGGCAAACTGCACCACGAACATACAAGGCTTTACAAACAGAGTTCAGGACAGAGTGCCTGTGTTAAGTTTATCGTTGCACTTTCCTTTTTTGGTTGTATTGGCCAACATGAATGGAAGAACTTGCATGTAACACATAGACCAAGATTTGTATTGAAAGTGCAGAATCATTAAGCTTTGAAACACATTGCTGTCTTACCTTCATGTGTTAATTGTATAATGTTTTTGCATTGTAATCGTGTGTTTTTCATGGTTATGCAATCATCTGAACTTGTGTTTGATATCTGCTCTGATTCCATGTGAGCTGCTGCCTCCTCAGCTGCAGCTCACTCCTCTGTGTGGCTCCTTGGCCGGGATCGAGTGGCTGTGTTGTCTTTGGGCCTAGAATATGCGTTTGTATCCACATGTGACTCTTTTTTTTTTTTTTTGACCATGTGGCTCTTCCAAGTGTGGATTTATAAGCCACTTCACACTCCACTCCTGTGTGGGAGGGAGGCTGAGTTAAAAATAGGCAGGTTTGGAGGTAGTGAGCAGCCCGCACTGTGTGAGGCGCTTAAGAACACACTGAGGAGTATTGGCATTCTCTTTGCATATCATTTACATGTGTCAATAATCAATGTGTTAAACCAGTAACTGTCGTTGTTACTGGCTCTTCTGAAATTCCCCCGAATCGTCTTGTATAATCGTCTCGGAGGCAGCAATAGCACTCAAGTTGCACCAAAGTGGTAAGAAGAACTGAGATTATGTATTATGGCAGTGGTTCCCAAAGTGTGGGGCACGCAGAGGCATGACAGGGGGGGGCGCGAGAGACCAGGAGGAAAAATGGTTATTAAAAAAAAATAATAATAATTAAAAATTAAAAATTCATAATTTGAAAAAGTATTGATTCGAAAATAATATGATACAGTACTATTACGTCTGGGTCTCTGTGTTTCATAAAAGCTCGGCTCTGTGTGTGTGTGAAACGAGCCATTTTGTGTGCGTGCGCGAGCGAGAGAGAGCGCACCGGTACCGGAGATCGTTGTTGTTAGCTTCTGGTGCTAGCGAGCTACGCTAACGTATATAAGGAGTTTTTTCAACAACAAAGTGGAGGAGAGTCCTCCCCTGTCAGACTGAGAGACTCAGTGAACTAAAGGACTCTCTCAGTGTTATCTCAGTGGGTCTCAAACGTTTTGGTCACCATTAATGTTATGGAGTTTAATAATGAATGGTGCCATGTTCTCTGCTGAGTTACAAAATCAGCACGGCAAAATCAAAACAAGCATATAGTCAAATACAATCTCATTCTGATTACTCTATATTTATGTGCATAGATTTCAACCTATTAAGTGTATAGCAGAAATGACCTCATTTGCTTTATAATTTCACTTAACACTTGTTGTTACAAAACACACACACACATTACAAGCCAAAGGTGACGTTTGAGAGTGAAGCCATTTTATGTGTTGGATTAGAGCTGGGTGATATGGCTCAAACCTTCTATCCCGACATGTGTCATTTCATACCTCGAGACTGATGTAATATATAATCAAGATATAGCATGTTTCTAGCTTTTCAACGATTTAATGTTATCCAGAGCGACTTACAATAAGTGTGTTCAACAATAAAGAAACAAATTCAAAAGCAATAATCCTGCGAGAACATCAGCTTTCAATAAGCCTAACCATTGTGATAGTTACTGCATTGGCTTCGTACAAGTCAAACTGTTTCTACGTTCAGAAGTATTTTTATTTTTATTATTAACCAAGGCAAAGTGAAAACTGGGGGTTTTTCAGGCTGCAGTGTAGATGTGTAGATTTTCTGCTTTCCTGATATCAATGGATTTCATAAATAGTTTATGTAATGGTTAAGCCATTTAGTTCACATTTGAAAAGCACTGAGTATTTTCGTATTTTACTAAGACATAATATGATTACTAATACTACTGCTATTAGTCATCATGTAAGTCTGTTTTAGTAACAAAGCTACTTTCTGTTTGGTACACCTGCTGGTCAGTTGTAGATATCATAGCTGATGTATGTCTCCATATTCAAGACCTTAGGAATAAAAAGACATATTGTTTGACAAGATTTTCAGAAAAATTCAGTTTTTTCTTTTGTCCGCCGATGACCCTTCTGCCCTTTGGACTTTCTTTAAAGAAGGTTTTAAAATGCTGCTTGTAGTGAGGAACAATGAGGTTTCAAAGCTTCATCGACTATTATTAATGACCAACAAGGACCTCCTCACCTGAGAGGATGGTGACCTCTAGGTGAGAGCCTCAGCCCCCCTTCTATCTCCATCTCATTTTTGGGTCTACGGCCCCCCCCCACTCTCCGGTCAGGATTCAATTACTGCTGTCTGGCTGACCTTTGACCTCCTCTCCAACAGGATGAACCCTGACAGTAGAACCACTTCCCCATCGCTTTCTCTTCTTCCAATCTTACTCATATCCTACCTCAGAAATTAGACTTTTATATAAAAAGTCATACATCTCTGCGCTGTACATTAACATTAACATGACAGATTCAGTTTATTATCAAACCTTTCTGCAAAAACAACCAAAATAGATTTTCTTCATCATCTAGAAAATTATCTTCCACAGACGTGTTTTTTATTTTCGATCTTTCAACCTTGTTCTAAGCTGCAGTCGATGATTGCTAAGCCATCGCTGTGTCTTAATCACAACACAGATACCTGTTAATTACCAAACGAGTTCAAGTATTTTTGCTACTTAAACCGGGATTTGAGATCGATGCGTTGCGTTGCCCCGGGTCGAGCGGTGAGCACAGTTGACCATTTAATGAAACGTTGTTGGTTCTGTGCACAGCGGCTGACGTGGATGTATAACGGGGAAGGATAAAGCAATGGGTATATTAATAGGCAGCTGCACGGATGACACTGTTTGGTATTGGGTCAGGGATAATGTATGAACTTGTAAACTCGCCGAGGGGCCTCTCCTCCCTCCCTCTCGCTAACTCACTCTCGCCCTTCGTGGTGTCATCAGTTAGCAGAGCGGGGCTCGATAGCCCAGGCAGATCTACGAAAGCAGCGATTAGACATCTCTCTGATTCTCATCCCCAGCAGAGTTCACTCAAAGGTAAGCCAGTAGTTTACATCCTCAGAGACACTGGTATTCCTCCGCCTTTGTTCTACACCGTCTTCTGTTTTGCAAATAGTCTACTCCTATTGACACGGAGTGGGAGTTTCATGTCATTGTTTGGGAATATAAACATTTATTTGAAAAATGACAC
>CALSBZ010004415.1:171594-195160 GCA_943591055.1 Gobionotothen gibberifrons
AAACCATGCTATTTCTGAATGCATCGGGGCCTGACTTGAATATTAGTGTAACTACATTATCACAGTGTATTTGCCTGGTAGCAAATATGTACAAATGAGGATTACAACTCCTGAGAAGGCAACAGGTCATGGTTGGTAAGCTGCCCGGGGGGGTCACTGATATAGAGTCACTTTTGACAGGCTGTGGAGGAGGCTCTATTGTTGCTGGTGTGTCTGGATGTTACCTGCAGGCACTATCGCTGAGACTACAGTATTATCCTATTATTAGGCTTAGTTGTTTACGCGTATTACTGCTTGTCAGGTAGGCAGAGAATCCTTCTGAAAACTGAGCATCTGCAGAAAAATACATGACTATTTCTTTATCTCATTCAAGAACATCGGCTTACGATAATTTTCAGAGGCCTTTTAAGAATGTCTTGATAAGACACAACAAACATAAATTTGAGGTTTATGTTTACATGCGAGCGTTTGATTCTATTAAATGTTTCACAGACGTGTTGTTGGCAGACAGCGTAGGAATGTAAGATACGCTGCATCTGTTTTTTATGTATTATCATCATGGTTTTCAGTTGAAAGTGTATATATATATACAGTAAGAGGACATCGTGGATTGAAACAGCCTTGATTAATGTCTCTGTTTGTAGAGGAAGTGAACAAAATAAAAAAAAGCCCATCATATGGTCTGGCAGATTTTGGGCACGGGACCAGGGATGACAAATGTGCTCTCGCAATAATTCAATCTGCTCTCATAATTCTCTAACTTTTAGGGACAGACAGAATGAAGATTTTCCAGCAGTTAAGCCGCCAAGTTAACGTCCAATAACTGTGATCAAGTGTTAGTTAAGATGCTTTTTCTCTCACTTTATCTATTGACAGATTGAGGGGTCCAAAGATACTGGTTAAGTGGCAGAAAGTTACATCGAATATGTTAACGAGAAGATTTTGTATCCGATCCAAAATCTTGTCATTTTTATTGATGTCACAGTAATTATATTAAGTCTAGGGAATAACAGAAGAAAATAGCTGTTGCAATAGGAGCTGTACTTGGTGTTCAGCATGGCTACACAACACGTTCTCATGTATATCGTCACCTTTTAATAACAGTTTTATTCCAAGCTTTTTTACAACAATATTGCCACATGTATTTTTTTGTTTTCCAAGCAACATTTTAGCCTTGACAGCTGAAGTAAGGCAGTGTTAAGATAATGCGTCAAGCCAACAAAAGGCAAATCCAACCTTCTGGTATCAACTGTTTCCCAGCTTTGTGTACCCACTCAATAAATCAAGTAACTATTTAAAAAATATCCACAATAATCCACAATAAAAAGTCACATTTTGCAGCATCTTTAGTTACAATAAGTGAAAGCTAAGAAAGTGAAATGAAGCATCTGTTTTGAAGTATTAAACAAAGTGTTGTTAGCTGCAGAGATGGCTCTCAAGCCTTGGGCAAAGTGATGCACGAACAGCACATGGCTGCATTTAGAAAAGCAAAAGGGATCAGGTACCGATGTTACTGTTTCACTTCCTCTGGGCCAATCTCACCGTGTGTGATAGTGAAGTTAAGCATTTTGTCTGTTTTAGAATAATAATATGTGGAAAACCCTTCTGTTTGCAGAAGAAGAGTTCTTTTCTGGTGATGGTTGATCCTGATGCTCCAAGCCGCACCAAACCAACCTCTGCTCTCTGGAGACACTGGCTGCTCGTGGACGTAAAGGGTAAATGGACTGTACTTATATAGCGCTTTATTCAGTCTTTAAGACCCCTCAAAGCGCTTTACATACTACATGTCGTTCTCCCATTCACACCCATTCATACAGAGCCGTACCACTTGCTCTAGGACCCAACATTCACACACATTCACACACCGTTGGCCATGCCATCGGGAGCAACTCGGGGTTAAGTATCTTGCCCAAGGATACATCGACATGTTGACTGCATGGGCTGGGATCGAACCCACAACCTTCTGGTTAAAAGACGACCACACTCCCTCGCAGCCACAGTCGCCCCCGTAAAGGTACAGAACATCTGCAATAACCTCTGATCTCACTTAAGACAGCCTCATGTATTTCGGTGATAGTAACACGGGACAGCATGGTTGGATTTGGAGCCCAAATTTACCAAGTCGCATTTGGATTTTCTTTCTTGAAAATTGTGCATTTTCATTATCTCGGGGTCTCACTTGGCATGTCTTGTGTTTACATCTGCACTGGGGCCCGATCGCAAGGCTGAAAAATTATGAATGGTTTTTAAGCCTAACTTGGTAAAAAAAAAAAAGGGATGCCAAGTTCAAAAAATGTAAATTTCTCATATCATGTATCTTGTGCAATAAATGCCTGTGACAAAAGTGTGGGAGTAAGTCTTTCTAAATGGCTGTGAAAGTTTGCAAGGCCCTGTCAGCAGCAATTTCCCTCTGCTGCGAGAGCCTGGGACGACGTGTCGATGCAGGCGTGTGAGACTGAGATTGAGGAGAGCAGCATGCGAGGCGCACACTCTTCCTCCCATAGAGCTGCAGTCCCTCAGCTCCCCCTCCAGTGGAGAGATCTTGGCAGAGTGTCCTCCCTTCATCTGTTCCCCCAGGCAGAGCAGCTCCCCCAATGATCCACACTTCTCCATATTTTACACCCCCGAAATGGGCACCGCTCCGATCCCCCTTATTTCTCTTCATATTTCACTCCTTTTCATCCATTCGTTTGTGTGTTTTCACATTCTTGCATTCTAACGCCAAATGCGTGTTGAGTTGTTGATTGCCTCAAATATTTTGAGGTTTGCAGACATCTTATAATCCCGCGGGAACCGGGAGATCAACCCAGTAGATTAAGACTAGTGGTCTGAAAAAAAACACAAGCACACAAAGACGGCTTCAGATGTATCGCTGCTCCCGTTTCGTTTCATAAGGCGGAGTTGTACTTTAAAGTAAATGCCACATTGATTTCCAAATGTGATGTATCTGGGATATTTATTTTAGTAAACCTTTTCAATGGGTTTGAATTTAAAATGTTGTGATTCAGCTCATCAGTTCTGCTTTAGAGATGATTTATGCAACCGCATTCATGCTTGCCTGGAAGAATATTTACCTCATATCACTCGCATATATCAATTATATACAAAAAAAACAAGTCAATGTGGCCCGCTGTGAATAAACAAATGTCTTTCAAGTGCACAGACAAACCACGTTCTCTCCAGCAATTCAATTCCCTGTCACTTGTGTGGGTGTTGACCTGCGTTGCCCATGTAGGGATTGGCCAATGTGACGGATGTTTTTCTGATTGTGACTGGTGGTTGGTCAGAAGGGTTAATGAGCCTTTTGAGTGAAGCCAACCTGTAGTGGGAGGTGTTTAATTGACCGGGGTGGCAAGGTGACATCCCACAACCTGCGTTTTGTTTTTTCAAGGGTCCATGTGAATGCATTGGTTTTTGTTCCAGGGCAGATTTTGAAAGCAATGTAGGGCAGTTTATGAATCAATGCAGATATATATATATATACAACTCAAAATAAAGAGATTAAACTAGTGAGGAAATATGATAAGAAACACTTTTTGGTTCTCTGTTATTTTGTTTAGTGAAGCTTGTGCATGACATGTTTAGCATTTCAATTGTTATTTCTGTCAATGTTCTTGAAAACTTGAGTTTCTTTCGTTGAAGTCAGAGGTCATGCCCTCTCATGTCAAACGGATCAGCGCTTTGATCCCTGCTCGTCAAACAGCACAAGATGCAGCAGCCATTTTCTCTTCATATATATTCATTAGTCCAAGGTCATGCCGTTTTGCCCTAGTTCGTAGATGTTTCTATAATTAGTGTGTATTCTGTATCCATAGCCACAGTCAAGAAGGTAGAAGATTTCCTTAATGCTACCGAGAGTGGAGCGAGGTCAAGCTGGACTGAGCCACACGGTGCTGTAGATTCACTCAGGTTCTTCAGAGAGGTCTCATTAGAGAAGCGATGGCAACAGAACAAGGACACTCTGGACTTGTGTTATAGAGTCATCACTCACCTTGCTTTGAGCAGAATTATGTAGCTCGCTCTTCACTTATCCAAACATGTGCTCAGGATCTCCTCACTTTGTGTCAGCAATGCCAAAACCCTCTTTAAACACAGAGTGAGAGAGTGATATTTGTTGCCACATACTGTACACTGTCTCAATTACTTATAAGTGTTCATCCACAACTGCAGTGTGGAGCCTTATGTGAAGCAGCATTGAGCAATAGCTACTGTATAGTTACAGGCAACCGTTTTCTACATTTGTGGTGAGTGTTTCTCGATGCCTGATTCTTAAAGGTCCCCTATTACACTGTTTTTCATCAACATATTATAGGTCTCAGATATATACACAACATGTCTCTGAAGTGTTTGGCTCCAAACACCGAACAGATCATTGCAGCATCCCATAATCCCCTCTGTTTCAGCCCTGTTTCCAAAGTGCTGATTCTCTGTCTGTTACTTTAGATGAAAATAAGGAGCCCCTCCCCACGCCCCTCTGAGAGATATTTGGTTAAAAATAACACATTAGGCGCTTTCACACCGGAGTACTTTTCCCAGGAATAGTTCCGATAGTTCTTGGGATTTTGCGTTCACACCAAAAAGATCTGGAACTAGAACTTTTTTTTGCAAACCTTTTCACCCCTTTTTAGTTCCTGCTAGAGAGCAGGGACTTTCCTGGGGAGAAAAAGCTTCCAATTTCCGATTGGCTGGGCGAATTGCAAACCACGCCCTGTAAAAAAGCTGCCATTTGATTTGCTTGCATTAGCATTATTAGCATTATTAGCATTATTAGCATTAGCATTAGCCCTGCGCACTAACGCAGAGAGACTAACTTATGGCAACACAAAATAAAACATGGGAGCGGTGGAGATGAGGAGGTGTCGGCGCTTCTGACGATTTACTCGGAAGGCTTCAGAGTAGCCGATACTACGGGGACTTCCGGCCGGGGACTTCGGGTGGCAGTATACGCCGTGAAGTTGTTTCCTTCAGGTGATAAGGTGGGGGGGTTACCTTGGTTGGTGATTGGCTAATAGCCAACAAATCGTTATGACATCATAAAGTGGCCAAAATCTGATCAGCTCATTTTCAGACAGGTTTTTATAGAAATGGATCGGGACAAAAAGTGAGAGAATCTTTTTTCCTGAAACTTTCAGAGTCTCTTTCCACAGAGGGGACACATGGTGATGTAGAAGAGATATGAAAAAGTGAATTTTGCATAATAGGTGACCTTTAAAGTTAAAACTTGTTTCAGGAGGATTACATTTGATCTTTTATATAAGATTGTACGGACCTTTTTGCCCTACAAAGGTGAGAGCAACTAGAACAATGTAATCTAAGTTTTAGGCTGATTACATAGACAGGATGTAATACCTTCATTTTAATGTCAAGACTTTATAGGATAAACCTTTTTTTGAAATAACTACTTTGCATTTTTGTGGCACTTTAATAATATTAAAAGAAATGTAAATATGTGTGGCCCCTGTTTCTACATCTTGGCTTTAAAGTCAAATGTTTAACCACTACAACTCTACTTTTTAGTGTGTGCTTGGCATGTGTGTGCACAATATACTACATAACAAAATTGACATTAAATTATGTAACTTCATCTATTTAAGCTTCAAAATATGTATAATATAGGTCTTGTGAATAGATTTTGGCTTTAAAGTCAGAAATGTTAAACTCTACAACACGACTTTTTAACTAACAAACTTTATATGCATAAGTTCATCTTTTTAAGCTTTTAAATATTTATAAATATACACAATAATTGCGCTGTTTTTGCCATGCATCTCTGTGATCAAGAATCATATGCTCTTATTTTTGCATGGCATAATAAATATCCTAACTTACTGACTTTATATATGTAAGTTCATCTAATAAGCTTCAAAATATTGATAAATATGCACAATTACTGCCCAGCTGGATGTGTAAAACAATAAGATTTTAATGTTTAATTGGATGTATAATTTATGACATCATTGCTTTCGACTGCCAAGAACGATTTACTCCATCAGTTAAGAGTAAACTGCTGCTAGGTGTCTCATTTTCTCCCACCAGCTGTCCTGTTGCATTTAAAACTCACATTATTAGATGATGTTTGTGCATTTTCATCACAACTGCCCATTTTCCGCGACCTCTCAAGCTACAGAAACCATCACTCAGAATCTTCTTCAACGCACTCTGTGTTTTACATCAATTATGGACAATTACCAAAATAACCATCAACAGCTTGTTGTCTCGCTCTCGAAGTTGAGATCCAGATTGTGAGCATCTCCCTCCCTCTCTGCGCTCCCAGAGTCTGAATCAATGCAGATGTTCCGGTATGGTCTCGCAGCGATGATTACTGTAACAAGCAAATCGTTAGTAACTGAATAGAGGCGCCTTATATAAATGCAGCACTGGGTCTTACTCTTAGTTGTTAATACTTATTCTCTCATTATACTTTTGGCAGTTTGTGAGTCCAAATGATGCAATATGAACTTGCGAGAGAGAAAAGCCAAGGTGTTCATTATCGCTGTGAAAACCCATTTAAATATTGATGTGTAGCCTTAGGTTCATATGGATTTATTCTTACTTTTTATGATGTAGGAAGTTACTCTGCTGAGGATTTATCTCCCAGACAGTTTGCCTCAATTTGTAAAAATGATGAAAAATTGACATTACATACATTTATTTTATTTGCGTGTATAGAATAGAAGCGCAAGGATCTGATGGATGGGATAGCAGCAGCAGTGGTGGAAAATAACATTTTAGTACATTTACTGAAGTACTCTACACATTGTTCTTCAATTATTTATTATTATTTATACTACTTTATTATTCTACTTCATTTTGGAAGCCAATTTTGTACATTTTACTCAACTACATTTATTTTACAGATTGATATACTCTATACATTAAGATTTTGATACACAATACTTTTGAAAAGCGTTTAAAATATGATTATTTGGTATTGATTAAACCATCCAACTTATATTTAAGTAACTAAAACGATGAGTGGGTTAAAAGAAAATGAATGGCACCCACTTTACTAACAATATTTTTGTATATATTTCGTAGTTCCAGCTTCTTAAATATGAAGATACTGCTTTTGCGTAAACATATTTAATATATAATATCATTTTTTTCTCCAAATAATACTTTTACTCCTAGTACATTGTCTTAATCGTACTTAAATACCTTTACTCAAGTACCATTCTCATTGCAGTACTTTTACTTGAAATTCAGTATTTTTTACAGTGTGGTATAAGTTATTCTACTGAAGTAAAGAATCTTTTTCCTCCTCTGGATAGCAGCAATCTTATTAAAACAAACAAGAGTTTCGTGATCAGTCTTAATCTGTTCAAGCTGTGCTCATTCCGTTTTCTATCTAATTTCTTCAATACGGTCTTTGGATTGGAAGCCCTCATGTTTGTTAGCTCCCCGGCTAATTGAAGGCCAGTTGGACAGTTGCTGTGCTCGTTATTATGGTGCATGAGGGATCTGTAAGCTTTAACATCCTTCTCTGTTGTAGCAGCTCCCAAAGGGGCTGCAGAGCTGTGTTCACTGCTGGTCAGGCAAATACAAACAGTGAAGTATTGTGATGGTATCACACCAGCTGGCTTTGTGTTTGTGAATTCTGCGGCCTGCAGAGATCGTCTGCTCCACACCTCAAGATGTCCTTTAACTGCAAACTATTAGGCGTGTAACCCTTTATTGCATTTCCTTCAATGTTTTTTTACTAAAAAAGGGGTCTCTTTGTTGTTCCTAACTCCCCACATCGACAAGTCAACCCCCCCACAAAACAGTATTGTTTGTGTAGCCTGATTATAATGAAGAAATACAATGTTTCAACCAATGTAATGGCTCTTCATATATTTATTTCTACAGGTCTTTTCGGTAGATGTTTTCACAAGTTTAGGAATATTAAGATGTGTTTTATCCTCAAAAAGTGCATCCAGAACAGTCCTTTATTTATGTAAGTCACATCCCCACATCTCTGTAATATGACAAGACAACACTAGTTTGTGACTTCTCAGACAATATTCAGTAGTTTCAGTCTTTCAGTGGATGTTTTTAGAAGTTCAGTAACAAAAACAGTATTGCTGTCAATTGTTAAAAATACTTAAATTGCGTTAATCACTATAAACACCTGTGATTAGTTACAATTATAGAGAGGCGAAGTCCCTCCCTTTCTGGGGGACCTCCATGGGACCTTATTTCGGAAAAAATATGCATTGAAGTCAATGGGGAGAGAAAGATTATCTTTCGATCCCGTTTGAATTGTGCCACGAATTACACATATGATGTTTGTCAATTTAAAAGATAATTTTGCAAGTAAAAAAAAACAACACATTTGTTTGTGTGAAACCGCTCAATGAACTACATCTCCCGTCTCGCACCACACACCAAGACGGCCGTCACGTTGGCACATTTCACTTCTTTCTTTCAGAATGAGGTGAAAAGTATTAAAAGAGGTGAAAATCACTACAAGTCTGGGCATGTTGAGAGCTGTACATACACACAAGGGGAGTTAGTCGGTTCCGTAAGAGCCAGCATGCAGGACCGGGATTCTGGGATTTGTAGTCTTTCTAGTTGTGTATTTTTCATAGTCTTATATTTCAACAGTTTTACGACAAACTGTGACTTTTTTGACATGGAAATAATTTTTTAAGATTGACATCATATGTGTAATTCGTGGCACAATTCAAACGGGATTGAAAGATAATCTTTCTCTCTCCATTGACTTCAATAGCCGCGTTCACACTGAATACTTTGCTGTACTTAGTTCCCGGCACTTAGTGCCGCGGCACTTAATACCCCAGGGCACTAAATACAGATAGCGTTCACACCGGAAATAAGTCCCTGGGGGACGTCACTTCTTCTTCTTCTTCTGCTTTGGGTTTACTGGCAGGCCGCAAACAACTTCACGGCGTATACTGCCGCCGAAAATCCCCGGCCGGAAATCCCCGGAGTTGGGGACTGAGTAAACGGCCAGAACGCCGACACCTCCTCATCTCCACCGCTCCCATGTTTTATTTTGTGTTGTCATAAGTTAGTCTCTCTGCGTTTCTGCGCGGGGCTAATGCTAATGCTAATAATGCTAATGCTAGGATAATAAAATGGCGGCTCTACAAAACATTTCAGACTTTACGGGGCGTGGTTTACAATCGCCCAGCCAATCAGAACTGGGGTACTTTTTTTCCACAGGAAAGTGCCTGCTCTCAGCAGGCGCTAAAAATGGGGTGAAAAGTTCCCGGCACTTAGTTATTTTGTTGGTGTGAACGCGACATCAGGGGTACTAACGGAACTAAACGCGAAAAGTACGGGTGAAAAGTACTCGGTGTGAACGCGGCTAATTTGCATACTTTTTCAGAAATAAGGTCCCATGAAGTAGATGGGCGTGACTTCGCCACTCTATTCATGATTCATCTCAAGTTTAAAATACTTGTATTTACAGTACTAAGGAAACAAAAAGGTGCTGCTTTCAGAAGAAGGCCATGATGAACTGGTTAGAGAAATCTGAGTTTGTTTCCCTTTAGGACTTCTGAATTGTTGGCATGAAGTCCGACACTTTTCCGACACCTAGCTAGAGCGTTGTCCTTCCTCATGTCACATCTCCTTTGGCTTGTAAACAATAGAGAATGTCTTGTTCAGTTTCAGTTTGTCAACTCTTTTTTAAACAGTCATTAGTGATTAGTTTCGGAGCAGCAGCAGATGATAGTACAGAGTCCTGAAATTACTATTTAACCTCTGCAAAAGTCAAAGAGTCTGTTTTAAAACATACCTATCCAATATTGCAAATAAACATACACATTTGCATTGTTCTTTATCCTGTAATCATCCCTACTGTGGGATGTTATGATTTAAGTGTTTATTTTTTTGACAGACAGCTGCCCCCATATGGAAGCCAAAAACATTTTCCCAAAGGCCAGACGAACCACAGCTAGCTTCATTGTGAGAACAAAGGAGCATTGGTATTATTCATAATTAAACTCTTATTGTGTACTCTGCTGAATATTTCCATTCTTCTGCCTCTCTCCTGCTCACTCTCGTTTCCCCTCTCCATACTTTGCACCTCGTGCTGGGAACATCTGTCTGGCGTCAGAGAGGAGCCTGGCTGTGCAGATTGGAGCAGGTAGAGGAGCACATTGTAGCCCAGCTAATGATGAGAGTGTCTGCCCTCTCTCTTGGAGGAGACGCAAGCTGCTGCTTCACGCTCGCTCACTCCACTCATACGCCCAGGGAAACAGATTTCCAAACATATGCAGTATGTTTTTAATCCAGTTGAGCACTTCATTTCCCAGCAAACACAAATAACCTTACGGGACATCCATATCTTATGACAAGGGGGTGGGCGCAAAAGGAATTGAACAATTTTCCTTTTTTAATGTGATTTTTTTTTTCTACAAAGTTGCTAAACATGCTCATAACCCAGGTTAACAGTTTGCTTGTTTGTGGTTTCACAAACTTTTACACAGACGTGCCTCCTGGCTCCAAGTCATATGAAGCAACGTGTCTAAACTCCACTCTGAGCACCTGTTGTCATCTTTTGTTTAAACCTAAACTGACAGCGTGAACACATGTTCATTGTGTGCAGTGCTTAAATCATTAGAACAGATTGTTCTTAATGATATATGTGTGAGGAGTAAGTAAACTAAGTGATTGTGTTTATGTGATTAGGAGTTGTGCCAGAACTTAAACAAATGTTTTAGTAAATTACCAAGAAGTCAGAAAACTTGTATTTTGTACTTTTTATATTGCAGCTTGAAATGTTTTGTGCCAGATAAAGTTTACACGCAGGTCATTTATGCTTTTTTCATAAATTATCCAAAAACCTCCCTCGGTACAAGTCAACAATAGCCCTTAACATGGAGGCTCAGCTGGAGGTGCTTAACATTTAGAGCGGTGCTCATCCTGCTGTCAGCTACAGCCAGACAAATGTCAGAGGTGCTACTACATGGAGTTCAGCCTGTGGAAGTCATTCCCTCACTAAAGCTCATCTGACTCTCCTCACAGCCTCTCAGCTTCCCTAGGACACTAGTGTTTGTTAGTTTGGCTTTTTTTCGGTTTTAGCCTGGCTCGTCTTTTCTTTTTCCTTTTTAAGGTTTATGTGTGGCAGTATGCTGTCTGCTAATCTTAAAATGATGTTCCAATACAACTAAGCTTCATTCGCAATTGAGGGAATTGTATTTCTTCTAGGGCTGAACGATTAATCGATTTCAAATCGAAATCGCGATTTGAAATGATGCAATTATCAAATCGCAAAGCCTGCGATTTTGTTTTGTTTTTAATTATTTATTTATTTTGTTCTTGTGTGTCAGTCATCCACACCAATCAGAAGTGCTGTGCTCCACATGTACCAGCCATTGTTAACCAATCAGAAGTGGCCCATGATAGAAGGTGATAGACAGATTGATCCAATCACCTGCCAAGTCTTTTTGATGGTGCCTGCCCTTTCCAAATGGCTTCCAATGGAGCTTTCCTAGATGGTCTGGTGAAACAAACCATCTGAGTCAGGTTAGTAATGCTCCATCACATGTTTCTATTACAGGGTGAATCTTAAACTGAAGCTTGACTTTAAAGCAACCCGACAGAAGTTTCATGTAAGTTTAGTTCTTTCACTTCCTAGCCGCATTTTACTATAAACTTCCGTTGGGTCGTTTAAAAACAAATATCTCAAATCGAATCGCAATATCTGTCAGAAAAATCGCAATTCGATTTCCCCAAATCGTGCAGCCCTCATTTCTTCTCTTATTATAAACAGTTGATTAAAGAGGCCCTATTATGCATTTTGGGATTTTCCCTTTTCCTGAATTGGGTTAGACCAGGAGTGACCACACTTTTTCACCTTGGGAGCTACTTTTAAAATGACCAAGTAAAAGTGATCTACCTACAGGGCCGCCCCTGCCCAATCTGTGGCCCCACGCAAAGTCATGAGGCCCTCTGTGCCATGAGCGTCGGGGGGTGGGTGCTAGTGAACTGCGAGCGGCGGAACCTCGCAGCGGCGGAGAAACTGTGGTGCGCCGCATCTGCGCTTCAGATGAGGCTCCCTCCGCGAGGTGAGGTGATAGGCTAACTTTTTTTTTTCTAAATGTCAATGCCATACGATCTACCCACACTACCTTTGCGATCGAGGTATTGGGCACCCCTGGCACCCTTAGACGTGTTTGTGCATGGAAGTGAACCAAAATACAATCATGAAACCTCAAAATGAGCGTAAATTAAGTTGATTTGAAACAAAACAAAAAAGCAACAAAACTACTTCGTGAAATGTAGTCAAAGATTATGGTTTGGCCTAAATTAAGTACATTTATTACATAAGTAAGCGTTTACTTTTCGTTTAAAATAGGTCACTAACAGCGATCTCCATGGTGAAACACATCCGTCCATCCCAACCTCCTCTCTACACAAACTTCGATTATAACTGTATTTGTAAAATGTCCAAATGTAACTTTAACTTTCCCCCGAAAGTAGTTGTTTCTTTCTTTCAATTCAGTTTATTTGGATGGAAACATACTTTTTAGTAGTCCAGGTGTTGTCAGTGTGTATGGATCTTAGTGCAAAACAGGAACTTAAACTTGCTGTCACGTTGATTCGTGTCTAACGCTTTGCTACATCTGGACTCCTCCTGGTCCAACAGCCTGTTAAAAACGTTTCTAACTACTAATACTCACTTGCAGCTTATTAACAAACAGGCTCTTCTCCAGTCTTCAGTGTGGGCTGCTGCTCTCACTGTTCTCTGCCACCTAAAGGGAGAATTACATAAGAATCCTCCGCTCAATTGTCAGCACCATCCCCCGTCCACATACAACAAACACACACACACACACACACACACACACACACACACACACACACAATTCTGTATCTGATAACCTCCCAAGCCTCTTGCTATCTCTATAACAACTGACCTTCCTGCTGTGGTTGCCGTGGTGAGATGATTGAGGCAGTGGCGTAGCCAGGAATTATTGTGTGAGTGGGCCTGGAGAAATGTAGGTGGGCCAGGGGGAGACTTATTAAGCGTGGGGTCTGAGCTGAAACTTCATTAATGATTTTATTTTATTTTTTAATGCACTAATTAAACATAAGCATAAACTAGCAGTGAAAACAAAAACATAGGCACGGCGGCCTCAGAATGTGCGTACAATTGACTGGTTGTTTATCCTTGACAGTCGCACAGTGGGCACACACTGAGAGTGTTTTCATACTTCACTGCAGACCTCAAGAAGAAATAAGACTTTCATTCACTCACGGCAAAACTTACTTTACTTACTAATTTACTCACGGTAAAAAAATGCACTCCCTGTTCCATTGTCATGAAGGTGGAATCTAACTATATCCAGAATAAATTGTATTGGATCCAGGCTAGAAACATGTTTATTTCTGCTGTAAAGTTGGGCATTTTAACATGGGGGTCTATGGAAATTGCTCCTTTCTGCATCCATCCCCTGTCGGCCACTAGATGAACTGCAGTTTGTGGCACTTCCTTCTGGGCTTCCCGGCTCTACCCCAGAGTTTGCCGCTTGTCAGGAACGTCAAAATCGCTATGACGCGCTGATTGGCTGTGGGCTGGCCAGACGTGCCCACCCACAGCTACGCCACTGGATTGAGGAGTTTTCACTGCATGAAGAACGTGAGCTGCTATGATCTCCTGTCAGAAGCTATGAATGTTGTTTGGGCAGCGAGGAATTAATCATCCATACATTATAGTTCTCACATGCTACTTAAAGGGGCCCTTTTATGATTGTATTCTCTTTTACTGTAGTTTCTTATACAGGTTTTTGTGCATATAAATGGTCTGCAGATGCTAAAATCCCAAAGTTCCCTTCTGAGGGAGTTTTTCCCGCCTGAAACGCCTCCATTGGACCCCTTTGTTTACTTCCGTAACATAATGACATCCCTACGTAACACTGGTGCTTCTATTGGCTAGCGCTCCAACACATTGTACGTTATAGGCTAAGGTACGGGACATCTCTAAGCAGTTAACCAATCACAACAGAGCCGACCAGCTAACCAATCGGAGCGGGCTCTGGTTTTAGACAGAGGGTGAAAAGAGGTGCTGCAGCTTTTTGAACATTAAAGCATGGAGACATGTCAGAATACAAATATGAACCTGAAAATGAGCAGAATAGAGCCCCTTTAATAGTTTTGTATAAGAAAAACTAAATTCCTATTGCTTTAACATTTTTAATTTCCTTCTCTGTGATAAATTAATTAATTTTCTCACACATTTTATTTTTTTAAAGGAAGTAGGCCTATAGCATGTTGATGTGTTACATTAATTGTACCTTGCACACTGTATCCCGATTAGTCTCCAAAAAAACCAGGACAACCTGGAAAGCCCCTTTGATCCAGTCTGTCACACTATAGCCTAGTAGGGAGAAAAAAAGAACAGATTGGACCTTCTCCATCTAAATGCATTTTTAAAACCAGTAGCTCTGCACACATAAAGCGCTTCTTTTAATATGTGCCCCTTTCTTCACACCCACGACCATTGTGTATAAAATCCTGTTTTTCCTGAAAAGATTTCTAGTCGCAGCCGCAGACAATGTTCCCCCACACAAGCTGTCGTCTTTGTCATACCCCCCCCCCCCTCCTCACCCTCCACTTCAGTCAGTAAAGCAGGATCTCTGGCAGTCAGCCCTGCGTGCAAATTCATGCGTTTCAGGGTACAGGTGGGGGGCTTGCCGGAGTCTGCCTACCTACCTGTAAACTGGTCAATTTTGACAGACATGGACAAGGGGGAAACAAAGCAGGCATGGAAAGCAGAAGGGGGGGGGGGGAGAGAGAGGGGCGGGAAAATGACAAATGTCAGGGTTAGTGGGGGGTTGCTGGGGCCGCGGCTGTGGAAAACGCTTCCTCTTAGGGGTGTCTCCTGATAGGGTGCGGTGAAGGGGGAGTGAGGCATGCTGATAAAAACAACTCACTAACAATTATGCACACCTAAAATAGCCCTTACTTAAGTATATAGCATGCTTGCCAGTTAATTGTACACAAAAACAAAGACTTCACAAAAGACCTCCTGCAGCCAATGTATTTTCTTTTTTTTGGCACGATAATTAAGTGTGACAGCTATGAATGCAAAGTTGGCAGATATTATGGTGGCCTGTCTAACTGTACGTACTTATTAGGATTGTTTGTATTCCAAAAGTTATAGCAAACTATAAAATTAGAAAGCTACAGGATATGACAAAGAACTTTATTGTATATTGAACAATTAATTAGATTCTGTATAATAAAACAAAGAGCGTTCACATACCAGAACACATAACTCTGGCCATCCAAACTTAGATGATGGAGGTGTGATAATTATATGTAGATATTTGCACAGTTTTATGAATATTTAATAACAATTGTTCCGTTTTTTGTGAGTATTTTTCAGAACAAGTTGACAATTACAATTGGACAAGAGATGAGTACATTCTCTGCCCATATCTGTTCCTAATCAAGCAGCATGGGATTTAATAACATCCTATTCTCCGTAGATAATGCTTTTCATAATGGCAGGCGAAAAAGCCACCATCAAGACAATGCTTTACAATAGAAGCCAGCATTGTATCAGTTGAATAATCTGTGTAACATTGCTGCATTTCCTCTGAATTGTTCTCTCGATTTTTTCAACTTCTTCTTATTGATATGCTGTAGGACTAACAACCATAACATCTACTTAGACCTCTGATCTGTACTATTGACCAATATCATAGCCAAGAGGTTTTTTTACATTGTGGTATTTTTATGCTACACTTGGTGAGAAACCTGTTTACATTCCAGGGCGCTGTATAGTTCACGTCTCTCCGCAGCTCAGTCTGATTCCAAAGCACTGTATAGATTTCTTTCAGCTGATGAAATTAAAAAGACAGCAGTGTGTGTGTGGTGTGCCTTCAAGCAACGCGATTTGCCTGTGAGTTCACGATACGGGTTGAGAGGGGAGTTCCTTTGGGGGGGATTAAATAGCTCCCTCTCTTCCCTCCCTCCTCCCCTGCCCTCCATACTTGCAGAACACAAACAGCTTGCAGGGCTGTGCAGTACTTGTACAACATGTTTGCCACAGTGCTGCTCACAGGTAACAATAAGCCAAGGTCAAAGGTTAAGAGGGATTGTGGAGCTCGGATTCTTGTGTGTTCCTCTGGCAAACAGGCACAGGAAGCAGTGCCCATAGTATCGCTGCGAGAAAGAAAGGAGTGAGAGATAGAGTTGGCTCGGGAGAGAAGGGGTATCAAAGAACAAGACAGGTTTCACGAAGATGTGCTAGACTGGCCTATAAGGTTAGGACAGTCTTAATTTTGCTCTTAGACGACTCCAATACCAGTTATACAGCAGCAGAATAAAGACTGATATTAGGACGCTGTCTTTCCTATGGCAACTGCTGACGACTGATGCAATCTTTGACTGCATTGTTAGTCTATTTTAAACATTTGAATGACCCATCTTTATGTCTCCTTTTTAAAGTATGGTACGTTTTTGAATCATTCCCGAATTAAGTGAACTGTGGCGTTTTCTGATCAGCCGGTATGGGTTACCTAAATCATGACTAAACTCAGAGGTGCCTTTAGATATTTTCTCTAAAGGCAGAGTGATTATCCTAAAAAACTATGTATAGGCTCAAACCTAAATATGTCTCAATGTTGACATATGACCTACTCGACATGTGTGGTGGTGTCTGTACCTGCAGAGGCCTTCTGATTGTATTCTCATTGTTCACTGTGCCAGATCATAACCACTCATCCAAGGGAAATGGCGAACACAGCACGTTAAAAAAAAAAGGCAAAAATATGAAGGCTGAAGTTGAAAAGCTTGATGCAAATCAAAAGTGAATATGGGGTAAGGCCGGATTTGGCAAACATGCGTTTTTGACTGAGGTTCCAGGTGTGTTATGAGTCACGACATGATCATTTTTGCATTCACATTCTAATTTTAATTGAATAAAATAGGGTGTTTTTCCAAACAACAATTTTTTCGTAAGTCTGTAGAATACACTTTTGAGGCCAGGGCATATTTGTACTACCCCACCACTTCATTGAGAGTGGTATATTGTAACATAATTTGCCTCGTAAAAATGTTGCAGCTTCTAAGTTTGGATACTGTACATTGTGATTTCAAAACATTTCCAAGTTAATTAGCAATACCACAATGTCAAATACTCCATTCTGCATTCAAATTGTTACCTAACACTACAATAGAAATACAAAGTTGCAGAAAATGAAAATACTCAAGTTAGATACAAGTACTTCAATATGATATCTAAGTACAGTACTTCAGTGCATGTGCTTTGTTACAATCCCACACACAATTATGTTATCTCATAATCATAAGGGCAGCAGATCATAACAATTAGTTGTTTGTGAATGTATTGTTTAATTCTGCAAGGAAGATTTCTATATCATTTACCTGGATATTCCAATACACACCACATTTGTTTCACCTCAGATTCTTTAAATCTTCACAGCTTTAAATAACCGATGAATGTCTATGTGAACTGTTGGTTTGATGTAAGCCTTGGTGAAGGTCTATCTTGGAGAAACCAGATCCCTGCCTCCGTCAGGCTCATTGAATGGGAAGGAGATTATCCATTTAATCTCTTAATCATGCACACTGTATACATAGTTGGACCTGTGCCTAAAACCCTTGTTCTGTTCATATGTAATACAACCACCTTTTACGATGATTTCCTCTAACCCACAGACCAATTCAGGTTAGCACCAACATTGTTGTTCCTCTTCCAGCTGTCAGTATAAAATACCCTCGGTGCCCTGTTGAAACCCAGACCAGCGGTGTATAAAATGGATTGTGGAAATATGTAGATTTTAAAATGCAGCTTTTAAAATCCCCCATTGCCACAAATGTATTCAGAATAAAGGCAGATGTTTCATAATGTGAATTAGGTTACTGTACATTTTGCGCACTATATGTTCCACAAAAGTAGGAATTAATAATGAAGATGCTTTTTTTGGCCTGAAATTGCTATTCAAACAATTATGTACTTAGTTTCTTCCAACAAATGCATTCCACATTATTGTTTTGCCTCATAGCAAAGCACCCAAAAGACTAAAACCTTTCATTTCAGCAAAGGCCGCTATTGGTCACCGTCAATAAAAGCATAAAAGCATTTATTTCCCACGTTTGTCAAATTAACAGCATACTCCATCTCCCATAGGACTTGTAAGGTTCATTAACCTTTCTGTGAAGTGGGACAGGTTTCCAGCAGTTACCATAACCTCTGTCTCGCTCCTACCTCAATTATAATAGAAGAATTAAACATCCAGCGATTCAAAACAGTAATGCTGCCTCTTAAATCCCTTTGTACCAGCTCTCAGTTGTTAATGACTAAAGACACTGAATGAACTATGGAGTTATCAACAGATATAACCGCGGACAGAAGCATATCAAATGGCTGCTCTTATCAGCCGGCATTACCGACTACATGCTCTCTTTTTGTTTGATGGCCTGATTTTTACTTTGTTCAAAAATAATTATTCAGCTTTTGAATTGTCTTTGTTTTCTATGAATACCCCAATATTGGATTTAAAGTTACATAAATCCATTATGGATAACAATCCAGCTTTTGTATGGTTAGCTGTTTATTACCGTAGTTTAAAAATCAGGGCAAATATCAGGATATTTCACCAAAATATCGTCTAGTTGCACCAACGTCCTTCCAAATTAAAAAGTAAAAGACTGACCTTGAACTAATTAACTGGTCAATTACACGCCTGTTGATCTCTTTTAATTTCTCAATAATTAGATTAATTGTGTGGGCAAAGAGTTCGTTCCATTGTCCACCTACTCCTCCTTCATCCTCTCACTTCTCTTTCTCATCCTCCTCCACGCCCAGCCCTACAAGGTTTCAATTCTCATTCATTTGGTGTCACCGTTCACACTCAAACTATGTCATCGACTGTTTTAATAAACTTAATCGTCCTATTCCTCTTCCACCCCCATCCTCTCATGTATTAATCAAAATCCAGCACTTGCCTGGATGTATTTGTCTCCATACAGCTCCATTATAGCCTATATTAATTCACTATCTCCATGGATTTGAGTTGCTGTGCATGGAGCAGCGAGGCCTCGTGTTTCTGTGTGTGTGTGTGTCTTCTGATGCTACCGGTAGGCTGGGATTTTCCAGTGCCACCCCCGTCAGTGGGAAGCCCTTTATGGGGACATGTCAGCGCCTTGTTTGCTTGTTGTGCTGATGAAGCTGGGGGTGGGGGCGAGTGGGCAGCCTTGTTCAGGTTCCAGGATTCCCTCCAAATGAGTCAGCCAGCCCCCACTCAAACCGACTGTTACCTTGGGAACTCAGGCTTGGGCTTCCCTCAACAGTACTAAAGTAGAGACTCATCAGCACCCATACACACACACACAGGAGGTGTAAGTGAAGCAGCACCCATGTTGGATTAAATCATCTTATTAAATCGCTCTCACCGTGGCCTGTACTCTGCCCCCGTTAGGCCCAATCTGCTCCGCAAGAAAAAGATGACCAGCCCAGCACGGCCACTTTGTTAAGGCACATGTGTAATTTATGCAAATTAAGACTGAATAGATGAGGCTGATAATGAGTTTTGGTGGCTAGTTTCTTAAATCAGTGATTTGTGTAATGGTATGCTTCCTTACTAATGAGCACGGCAGGAGAAGTGTAGGTTTGGTGCGTCGCAGTGTGTCGGTGATGTCAGTGATGGCTGGAGTTCACTTAATAACTGGACTGTTTATGTTTCCAACTCAGTTCATTACCAACGCCAAATGAGCTTCTTTACTAAAGCCATTAGTCCAGCATGGCCATTGTTAAGTGGGTTAATTTGTTGAGGCACTGAAGCAGATCCTGGTGACTCCCCCACTGGCTTTCACCCTGTCCTGCGGAGGCCAATCCACCCGCTCAGCTGATCACCATTAGGTCGCTCTACCAACCAATCAACTCAGACTCGAGCCCATTAGGGTTTTTCATAACACGGGCTCATGTACCGTATCGAGAGAGAGAGAAAGGATTGTTTGGGGTTATGTTGAATCTAATAGGGTTCAATGTAATCAGTTTTACAGATTTTTGTTTGGCAAGTTTAGCCTTCATTAAAGAGATTTGAAAGGCAAGGCAAGGCAAGTTTATTTATATAGCACCTTTCAACACAAGGCAATTCAAGGTGCTTTACAAAAATGAAAGACATTCAATTCTGGCCTCACTGCACTGGCTTCCAGTTCGGTTCCGAATTGATTTTAAACTCCTTTTATTTGTTTTTAAAGCACTAAATGGGCTGGCTCCGGCCTATATAGCTGAACTCCTCCAGCGCTACACCCCAACCAGAGCCTTAAGGTCTGCTGACCAGCTGCTGCTGGTAGTGCCTAAGACCAGGCTCAAAACCCGAGGGCACCGAGCCTTCGCAGCAGCTGGCCCCAGGATCTGGAACACTCTGCCCCTCCATGTGAGGTCGGCCCAGACCCTAGGGGTTTTTAAATCCACACTTAAAACACACTTCTTCTCTCTGGCCTTCTAGTCAGAGCGGAGCACGACTCCTGACATTTCGCTGTGTGTAATTTTGTATTTTTGCTGTTGTTTTTGTTGTAAAGTGTTTTTATTGTAAAGCATTTTTATTGTATGTACAGCACTTTGGGCTCGACCAAAAATCGTTTAAAAATGTGCTCTATAAATAAAAATGGATTTGATTTGATTTGATTCAGACAAGGCATTTAAAACAGTAAACGATAATAAAAGAAACATTAAAAGAAAAAATACATGAATAAAAAGTACATGAATAAAAAAGTACATGAATAAAAAGTTACAGTGCAGTTTAAGATATGAATAGTTCACACAGAAGTTCCACTTTACTGATGAACACAACGGAAAGGAGGATATAGAGGGTATAACAGGCATAAAGGGATTTGAACTGTGGTCTGCCGCACTACAAAACAGACTACAAATTATGCACGGGCCAAAATAAGACATTTAACTGATTATTTTGGTGATTTAAAATGACTAGCAAATGTGTGTGAAAGTTGGAATCAACCAATAAAATATTATTTACTTTACATGTTATCTTATGTAATAATTGAAGTTTGATTCATTGGTATTTTTAAATGTCCCTCTGTTTGTTGACATCACAACTTGAAAACATGAATAAAACATACCTTGTACGTGCTATAATGCCATACCCATCTACCAGCTGCTCAATGGCGCAGTAAAGGTTGCCTGTTATAAAAATAAAGGCTGTTGTTTCTCCCAGTGCATGCAGCACTTGTCTTTGCCAAGTTCTGTGTGACCTGCAAAGGCCACAGATCATCTTCTGCAGAGATGATAGCTTGGGTTTGCATTGCAGTTCCAAAGGTTAAGCCATCTGTTAGCTGCCATTCTTCAGCACCTGGTTCAACCTCTTCACACTTGTTTTGCCTCAGTGACATATGGGTTTGATTCCCCTTTACTCAGTGCATTATAGGGATGAACTGTGGGCCATTTTGTCTCTATGGTAATAGAAATCAGCAAGAAAAAGTATCTGTGACTATGCAGAGTTCACAGAGACCCCCTATAGCCTTCTAAGTGTGAAAGTCACACAGAAAAGCTGGTGGTATTTTACACCATCGAGCTCCCTGTGAAAGTGGTCTCATGCTCTCCCAGGTCCTGGTAGGAAGGTGGCTCCCCATAATGGCATGAGAACACCATACCATCACTGTTCAACTTTATAATGCCTTGCTGACCTCCATCAGCCTGGAGATGCATGTATTTCTGCAGCTGATGCACACTCTCTAAGGTCATACAGATTTGACTTCGGTTCAGAAGTTCATGGAGAACCTGACTAGCTGTTTTGAGATCTTTGAAGACCACATAGCAAGATTAGCTGGTTGAAGGCCAGTTGGAAGTGTAGGAGAAGAAGAGATAAAATGTGGCATTTCCACTGCATCGTACGGCATGGCTCTGCTACAGGGGTCTCCAACACGTCGATCGCGAGCTACCGGTAGCTCGTGGGCAGCTTTTCAGTAGCTCGCCGCTCGATTATCGATTATAGCGTAGTAACGTTGCTTCGTTTTTTCCAATAACGTTTTTTTATTTTAGAATGTTTTCTGTCACACGAATATCAAATTGGTCGGTGACGCAGAGATCAAGGAACAGACGTGACAGGGGCACAGCGACACCACACGGGCCAATCTGCTTTCTCCACCAACACCAGCAACACCAGTCCAGAACCAACAGCAGAATGACCCGCTCTGAATCAGTCCGTGTCGCTGCGGCTCAGAGACACACAGCAGGGATTTGTGTTTTTTTAAAAACACTATTGTCATGTCAGGTTTTTGGTGGATTTAATCAAGTCTTGGATTGCAGAGTATGAATGTCCTCTTGCTATTTTTCAGTTGATACGTGTGTAAAGTTTGTGAAGGCAGGAGGAAAGCTTCCGCGATCACTGTCTCCTCTGTTCCTCCAAACCCCGCCCCCCCCCCCCCTGAAAATAATGAGTGACAGGCTGATAGTGACCTGATCACTGATTGAGATATGATGAAGCTCTTAATCTCATACATTCATGGGATTTACGTAACCGTAAAACAGATAATGTAAGTGTGCACCCACATGCTGTTGTACTCCTGTTGTCTACTGTGTTCAGACTCAAGTCATGTTAGTGATGCCACATTCAGGAGGACCTTCAGTGTCCTTTTTTTAACAGAAGACCGTTGCTAGAAGCTGCAGCTAGACTGCAGAAGTATTCGTTTTTAGTTGTTGAGGATGGAACAATTTCACACAGATATAGGGAGGCTAGACAATTGATTCATTATGGTTTATAGTTTTATGTCAAGACGAAGAAGAAGAAGATGGCTGAACTGTTCAGTGTCAATCCTGTGGAGATGGAGGTTATACATCTCCAAAATCATGTTCAGCTTAAATCTCAGCAAAACTCACAACATTTCTGGAGCCTCCAGAAAACTCTAAGAACATTCACCAAGCAGCACTGAACATGTCTGATTTATTTGGCTCTAGAAACCTTTGTGAAGCAGCTTTTTCTGACATGAATGTCATGAAATCTAAATACATTACATTACATTTAGCTGACGGTTTTATCCAAAGCCACTTACAATAAGTGCGTTCGACCAACAAAATACAAACTTGAAGAAAACAGAATCATATAAGTACATCAGGTTTCATAGAGCCAAAACATATCAAGTGCTACTCAACTGGCTTTAGATAAGCCAGTCCTTTGTTAGTATATAAGTGCTTTGTTAATAATTATATCGCTCGAAGTGGAGTCGAAAGAGATGAGTTTTCAGTCTGCGCCGGAAGATGTGTAAGCTTTCTGCTGTCCTGATTTCAATGGGGAGCTCATTCCACCATTTTGGAGCCAGGATAGCAAACCGACGTGTTTTTGCTGATAGGAACTTGGGTCCCCCTCGCAGTGGGAGACTGAATACAGAACAAGAACAAGACTGACTGATGGACATTTAAATGACTCAATTAGAGTGAACCTAAGTGGGTACACTCCAGCATACACCTATGGTGAACTCCATGCAGTGCCATTCATCTCACTAACTGTGAAAAAGAGTGAATGCACTTATTTTACACATGTGCCATAAGATGCTTGTAAGGTGGTGATTAAGGACATTTATGTGAATTTTCAGTGGGCCATAATAATATGTGAGAAAGTGT
>CALSBZ010004415.1:195170-237847 GCA_943591055.1 Gobionotothen gibberifrons
TCACTAATAAGACAAGAGAGTATTTGTACATAGTGATTTTAAATTCACAAGTGGCAGACTACACTGCAATCCTAGAAGAAATGACATTTTTAAAAACATGAATTCATTGTCTTTCTCTTCCTCAAAATAACCAAGTCTGAGCCGTGATGTGATTCTCTGTGGTATAAAAAAGAAACTGTTTAACCTGTAAACGGCGATGTTCCTTGTGAGACACAGACTTTTAATTCACAATAACCCTGCAAATGAATGGGCTGATTACCGAGGCGAAGATGAGGAGGCAGTCATAAGCACTTGGCTTGAGTGGAATAGACGAAGGGGGGGGAGGGGAGGGGTGGCTGTGGCGGTACAAGTCCAGCCTCAGAAATAGAGCTGTGAACACCATCTGTCATGCTCTCTCTCCCCGTCTGTTAGCCTGACTGCAAGTAAAAGGGAGAATGATGCTCTCAGAACCGCATTAGAAGGACGTGGGCTGCTGATCGTCGTAGGTGTGGGTTTACAGGGTGTGCAAGAAGAGGAGGAGGAGGGAAGTGGTGTGTATATACAAGGAGGTGCATGAGTAACTGACAAAGGGAAGCACTCACCCACACAGAGAAGGAGAAGGGTTGTTGGGCGAGCGGGTATTCCTGGTGAAACCGCACCCCGGTACCTACTCACCACCTCCTCGTGGACTCCTACCTCCTGTCAGAGGATTCCCAGCGGAAGTTATGTTGACGCATTATACAAACTCACAGCTCATCTTCAAAGCCTGGAGGAGTTAACAGTGTGTGTACAGTATTGAGCTCAATTGGGCCAGTTCACCCTGATACATTGCCACTTTTAAGCAGTGGTGGAAAGTAACAGAGTCAATTTACTCAAGTGCTGTACTTAAGGACAATTTTAAAGGACTTTACTTGAGTATTTCAATGTAATGCTACTTTATACTTTTACTGAAATGTAGGTTATTTACTCCACTACATTTTTTCATTAAAGGTGGGGTATGTAATTTTGGAGAAACCAGCTCGAGTGCGCTAGAATTTGAAAATACACAACCCGGAAACAATCTGCCCCTTCGTTCAGACTTCCTTACAGAGCCCCTCCTCCAACACACACGAACGCGCACATGACCAATGAGGGCACCAGATAAGTTTGTGCACAGATGGAAGGCTGACAGGCAGGTAGGCCATCCAGTTATTTTAGCCGGGCCGGCTCAGATGATTGGTCGTGCTTTTTACAGCGCCACGGCTTCCACAGATGAATTTTTTTGTATGTATTTATTGTCAAAGCATTTAATGTATTCATTGCTATCGGGATGTTAAGAGCATTCCATGGAATATAACAAAAAGTGTTTCTGAAATAAATTACATATCCCACCTTTAATGTATTATTTATCAAGCTTTAGTGACTTTTCAGATATTTTTGCATTAAAGAACACATGATACACTTAATGTATATCATGATGCATCTCTTCAGAGTAAATTAGTGGACTAACCATTTAAGGTACAAAAAAGTAAAATTATACAAGACAATACAAAAAGTTCTGAACGTCAAACGTTTGTTTGTCTGAAACAGTAAAATGCTAATTGATGTAACAATATTAGTAATCCGAGTACTTCTTTCACCACTGATTATAATCCAGTTATTTAATATATATGATTCTGAAATGGGCCATAAGCATGACAAGTACTTTTACTTTTGGTACTTTAAGTATAAGATTCAAGATTCAGGGCTTTATTGTCATTTGCACATTAGCTACAGTGTAGATATGACAATGAAAAACTTAGGTCACAGGCTCCTCCAACAGAGCAACATGAATATATATATATATATATAGGACATAGAACAAATAAAACAGATAAAATAGTAATTTGATGTTGATACTTTTGTACTTAAACTTAAGTAAGATTTTGAATGCAGGACTTTTCCTTGTAACTGAGTACTTTAACAATTTAGTATTGCTGAGTACTTCATCCACCACTGCTTTTAAGACCCGAGGGAGGTTAATCCGTGTCTCGTCAATAATTATTTCCAAGAATCTCATGATAACTCTGTAAAGTCGATGCTGATACATTAGTAGTTTCGGATCATCCTTGGTTGCACTTCACTTGGCACAGAGAGCACGAGTTGTTCGGGCTGAATATCAGTGGTTGGAGTGTCAGGCTTTTTCGTGACCCACTGTAAAAAAGCTCTGCTGCATTGCTTTTTACAGATTTTTTTCAAATTATTCATCACTTTTAACGTGTAGGTTGTGCAGGTTCCTTTCTGCTTTTGTCTGAGTCACAGTGTGAAACAAAGTCAGTAAAACATGAAGGCAAGCTGGGCCACGATTAACAACAGGGAGGATAATGTGTTCGCAGCTGGACTCACATTAGTTACATCTGATGTCTAAAGAGGTAGATTGCTTCTACATTTGAACAGAACAGAGACAAATGAATAAATCTACCATTTAGCAATGGGTGATAAATGTAATCAATTCATGGTACGCTTATTTTTAGATGTCAGAGGCACACTGTGGTTCGCCATGATTGCCCTCCTCAGGCAGATCAGAGATCAGGGTCAGCAGCTTGTGGAGACTTTGTCTTTTCGTGGACCATTCATTGATTCATTCCCAGACCACAAGCTTCCTGTTGCAAAGTCTTGAACTCAGACCCTCTATTTGAAAGGTGGCGTCCCTACTCTCTGCACCCTCTGCTGCCACAAAGAGGTTTGGAAAGTCTCCAGCAGTGTCAACACAGTACAACCAATACGAAGCCAATGGTTCGGTCTGGATTGTGTCAGATATTTGTGTGTGAATTAACAGCGGAAACAAGGACTTGTATAGAGTTCAACCTTCCTCCTATTCAAGTGCCATATGTCTCCCAGTCAAGTTTTCGTACAAATGACACGGCTCAATCCTTCAGACGACGTTGTTCTTTCCTGTTAAGAATGTAAAATAATACACAGCCATTTTGATGCCCTCAGTGTTTCTATCTCTGTCAGTTTCTGCCTCTCCCACACTGCTCGGAGCATGATTCACTACCACAGCCACACGAATGGGTATTCCCCTCGTACAAGGATGCAAAACATCGTCATATTTAGTTTGACTGAATAACTCTCACATGAACTCCATGAAGGTCATTTGTGTTATTCTCCTTTTGCTTAATTCACAGTTAAATAAAACAGAATTGAAAGAAAATAGCATTCCTCTCTTGGTAAAAAAACCCAAATCAATACAAATAAATTATCATAAATAATAAAAAATGAGTGCAGAACTTTCCAAAATATACAATCTGACTATAAAATGAGGCAGTATTGTATAGATGAATCTCTGTTTATGATTGAAACTAGACAACATGTTGAATTTCATACTGATGAACATATGAATTAGAATCAGAATCAGAATACCTTTATTAGTCCCACAGAGGGGACATTTGCAGCGTTACAGCAGGAAAGAGCCACAGACAGCTTAGTGTTGCATATCTTAAATGCGTTAAAAAAAAAAAAGTGCTAAATTATAATATAATAAACAATATGCTAAAGAAAGATCAAAAAACAAAAGTTATATAATTTTCAAAAATACAGATCAAAAACAAATCAAATCTACAAATCAAATCCTGTAGCAGTTCGGATTTAGATATGAATTAAAAATCTAGCGATTATAGAGATATTTAGAAAACACTCATTGTGGGTTCCTTGGTAACTGCATAGATAATGAAGCGGCTTTTAGTTTACAACTTTTAGCTGTTGAAATGACAACTTACACATTTCCCAACAGATGAAACACTAAGACAGCAGCCGTACGCTATAGAGCAGCCGTGGTAAATATACATCTTTTTAGATTTGCTGCTTTTCATTTGCTTCAGATGAAACACATTGCTTACAGAGAATAGTGGATTTAGACTTACTGTCTATATGCTATGCTTTGCAATTGTATTATAAGGAAACAATACTGTACCATTTAGTCCAAGCTACTTTTCCCTCTATCATCTGCCTTATGTAATGTAAGTTTGATCCTCAGCTTGAGGCCAGCACAGACAATCCAAAAATAAAACCGTTCGCAGTTGGTCAGTATGTATTGTACTGCAAGAGAGTTACACAATTATTTGTGGAATTGTATAATATTGATCCTTATTGTTTGGACAGTGGTATTATATTACATTACATTACATGTCACTTGTTAGACGCTTTTATCCAAAGTGACTCAATACTGTGGGCAATCCCCACAGGAGCAATTTGGGGTGAAGTGTCTCCAGGGACACAACGACATGCTGACTGCAGTGGGGTTTGAACCTGTGCCCCCCCTGATCCGTACACACCAACGCACTAGCCCACTGCACCTCCCATATATATCCCATTATATACTTCAGAATACACTTAATAAGAACTAACGTTGCCTTGCATCACATTTTCACCAAACCCTTTAATAAATGTAGTCATTTAACTATATGCAGATCTAACCATCCCTCTGAGACGCACTGCCTTTGGGCGATCAGCATTTTCGTTTACGGCCATCAAACACTGGAATACTCTTCCAGTGGAACTTAAAACCTGTACTGATTTTAACTCATTTTCTTATGGTGCAAAAAAAATGATATTAAGCAACCAGTCATGCCAACATTAATTACACTGTAATCTGAGTTATTTTAATTTGAACTGTATTGTCATACTATATCTTCGATATTTTATTTAAGTGTATTTGAATTGTCCTAAGTATTATGTTCGTAACCTGTATTTAAATCAGGCTTTATAATTCTTTGAGTGACCGAGATCATGTGTGTATTTCAAGTGGATTACGTATTTATTTATTGAGCTGTACCTAAATCAGGTTTTAAAATTGTTTGACTGATAGAGATCATACAATGTTATTATTTGTTTATTGATTGTTATGAACCTGCCTGAGGACCACAGATGGAAATTAGCTATTAGCTATAATCTGGCATATTGCATCTCTTCTCTTTGCTGAGATTAATGTTTTTGTATGCATGGTCCTTCTTTAAATACATAATAATAATAATATATATGTATACATTTGTTCTATACTTTGTTTCATGACATACATCATGTACCTATTATTAAGATAGTTATCTCTGCTAAAGGTGAATACTGTGCTGTTTGTATTGGGGAGTTTTGCTGTCCGGGGTGTGGAGTCTCAGCGCTTTTGACTTTTCTAACCCTGAGCTCAGAGTATCTACCTATGTGAGGATATCATTGATCTTACATCTTACATGACATGACATCTACCATCCATGCCGAGAGAAATGTATTTTCGATGAGAAACCCGTGTGAGTGCTTGTTAGGCAGCTCCTTAGCGGGTACATTGTGTGATCCTTGTAATTGTATTATATCCCTAATCTATTTCATCATCATTTCCACATTTTGCAAGGGTGGGGTTACCAAGAAAACCATTCAACAGGGTCAAGAAGCAATAGATCAAACTATGATCAAACCAACTGTTCAAATAATGCACCATTGCAGTCATCTCAAATCTCATTTATTATATAAGCTGTTTGTTTTTGTCAACAAATGTATCCATGCAACTGGATATTTCAACTTTGCAATTATATTTATTTTTATAAAGATGCAGTTTTTTTGTATGGAAGACCATGCTTTTAGCTGAACCGTTCCTAATACAGAAAACACAATTAACACAGCAAGCGGCTGTCAATCACTTAGTGGTCAGAACTTGTGTCCCGCCCCCACAGCAGGGTCCCTGAGGGGGGGGCCGCCCACCATGTGAAAATGTCCTGTAGATTAGTGTGAGTCCCCGGTGAACATCAGGAGTCGGCGACCTCGACACGCCCCGTCAGCTCCTGTGACGGGCAGAGATGGCAGAAGTACACACATCCTTTACTTTAGTAGAAGTACAGATCGTGTTTAAAAATACTCTGGTAAAAGTAGAAGTACTGACTAAACTTCTTTACTCAAGTAAAAGTAAAGAAGTATGGGCTTCGAAATGTACTTAAGTAAAAAGTACCCATAACTAGCAGCTGTTTTAAAGAGTACCTGACCTCCCTTTATATTAATAGAACAATAATGTCATTGTTAGCTAATGAATGTTTCCATGCTGAACAACGGCAACATGACAACGTTTTCATTGGTCCCTCTTCTTTAGAGAAGACCAGGAAATGATGGATACACGGATCATGTTCAAATCAATAGGCACGCAATGACTCGCCACCAAGCACACATTCAAACTAAAGGAACCAGCCGGTTTGGAAAAGTAGAAAGTTCAGGTATTTGTGTTCAAAATGTAAGAAGTCAAAGTAAAAGGTTGTGAGAAAAATAGGTAGTGGAGTAAAGTACTGATACCAGAAACATGTACTTAAGTACTGTAACAAAGTATTTCTACTCCACTACTTTCCACCTCTTGTGACAGAGCACAGATAAAACCCCCATCACCATCGAACTGATTATTATTTTCAAAGACGTGATTCTCCGCTCGCTCTGCACATGATTGACTTGTCTTTTATTGTTTGGCTGAATTTCAATTCTGCATTCATTTGCTGTTGTTTTTATTCTATGTATCATAATGAAATAAAAAGGGCAGAGGGTGCCGTGCAGAGCGAGCGAGAGCCGAGCGTTAAGATGTGGGGAAATGTTGCACGCTCAAATGTTGACTACCTGTTGCTATGGCAATGGGTTTGGATCCTGCAGGCTGCAGGACTCTCGCTATTTCTAAATAAAGCTTTTTTTCTCACTGATCAGTGGATGAAGATGCTCACAGTCGAAGCTAATCTTCTGAATGTTCCCAGTCTGTGTAAACACTGGTGCTCTGCTCTCTAAGACTCAATGCTTCACCTCCTAAACAGCAGGATTACAGATGAGATGATGCACAACAGAAGACACATGCTTTGCTGCTGCTACTTTTTTTTATAAAACAGTCAAATATAAATGCTAAAATTATGCATTTCAAAGTGCATCTCACTCATTCTGGTGCAGATTTACAGACACACTATGTACTTTTGGAAATTGGGTTGTAACATTTTAATTGGCACTTTGTACCGACTCCAAACTGCATTTTCTGGACTCCTTGTGCTCCTCATATTACTAGGAAGCAAACAAGCTGTAAATCTTACTGTCAATAAAACTAAACGCAGAGTATTATTGAAATACTTAGATGACAATTTCTCTAACAAATAAAAAATGTCATTCCCTTTTAAAAAAACTAAAACATTTTTAAGTGCAAAATATGTTTCAGCTGGTCCCAGTGATAAAAGCTCAACTCTACAAAATACCATTGTGTGTTTTTAGTTATTCAGGTCTACATCTCTAAAAAGAAATGCAACTTAATATTGTCCTGCATGTCTTTTGTCCCTGCATGCTGTCTAGCAACACAGTACCTCTGTCCCCCTGTGGGGGGAGCCTGTGTGTGCAGAAAGGAGGACAGAAATAGGTGCTGAGAGCAGTTATTTGATGCCTGTGATGGGGACTTCCACGCTTACCTCAAGTGGGTTTTGGGCCGTTTCACAGACAACATATTTAGTCCCTTTCCTCCTACTCAAGGATGCAGCCGGTTCGCAGTCTATTAAACAAACATCCCTGTGAGCAATTTGCAGCGCGAGGTGCCTGACTGTGTGCTTTTTCTGGAGATGAGGGAGTTTAACCTGACAAATATACAGAAGAAAATCCTTATGAAAATATCTGCGCTTCACATCGAGTGACATGTGGCTGTTTCTAGGCAACAGGAAGTTAATATACAATTAATAATATGGGAATTTGCTACTTGGAAAGCCACTCGGTTGTTTAATTTGCATGGGAACTGTCTTTTTATATTTTTAGATTACGAGCGAGACATGATTGTCTTTTTCGAATCATCACCAAAGTCTCAATGCTTTTTGGATATATGCTTGCAAAAAATCACTCATCACAATATACTGTATGTCTAATTTGTCAAACTCAGCTGATTAGACTCTAACAAAAGTACACGTTCTGTAGTTGGGGTGCACAATATTTGTCTGTGGTAGCACAAAAATAAAAAAATGTATTGTGCTGTCGAAAGCAATGTCACGACCCACTGTATTTCAATTGTTGGTGAAATGAATTATTCTTCATACATTTCTTTAAAGACTTTGCCTGACCAACTGTGTGTCTGATTTACAGGGCAGTGCACTCAGGGAAGGACAGACACAGGGGGCGACCCTGACTGGTAAGTATACGTTTAGATTTCGCCCCTTCACTATCTCATGATTTATTGTATTTGAATGATGTGACTCGTACGCATTGATGTTGTGTAAGCTGTTTTTTTGGTTTGGCTTGGTAAGTCAATTTAAATTTGGTGTCATTTGTTTCCATTTCATTGCCTTTTTCAGCAATTTAACTTCAATTCTATGTATTTGTTATCCTGTTTAAGTTACCTTTTATTCACCCCTTAATGACCCAATGTATAATTCTACCACTCGGCAAACATTTACGAGTGAGTGAAAAGGGACAGTAGATTAGAGAGTCAGACGTGAACCCTAAAACAGTGAAGTTTGCTGTTGTTACAAGCGTTGGTGTTCATTTGATCCAAATGAAAAACTGAAGCCCACTTAATACCCACAAGCCACAGTGGCTGAAGAACACTAGGAATTAATGGTTACAGTTTGACAGAACCACAGCTACCATTGTTTTTATTTGTATGTAGAAAATAAGCCAAATGCACTAAGAGGATGAATGAATGTAAATAATTGGGATTTCATCACTCGGTTATCCCACTGATAGATTTGAGTTGCATCATTGGGATAATCACATGCTTACAGTATATTGTTTTTTAATCTCAGCTCTCCTGATTTTAAGTCTTTGTTTTTCCACGCAGACTATCATCCTCCGACCCCGCCTCAGAAATCTGGCTATCACCGCTACCAGTTCCTGTTGTTTGAGCAGCTTCCAGACGTGTCACTCAGCGAGGGGGGGGGGAAGTCGTCCCGCGGTAACGACTCCGCTCCTCAGCATCTTCACAGCACTGCAGTATCATCTATCATATACCAACACTAATCAATACAATTGCCACATTTACTGTAGTTGTTGGAGGCGTGTGGTGCAGTGGGTTGAGCGTTGGTGTTCGGAACAGGCTCAAAACCCCACTGCAGTCAGCATGTCGTTGTGTCCCTGAGACCCCAAATTGAGTGGGGGATTGTCCACAGTATTTAGTATGTAAGTCGCTTTGGATGAAAGCGTCTTAACAAGTGACAAGTAATGTAAAGTTGAATCAGCAATAGAAAGATTGCACCAAGGCATTCAAACTCAAAACATTTAAGCTCTAATTAACCACAGTTTTTGTGGTTTTGGGTTTTCTGTCAGGACCCTATATCGGCTACTGCACATATATTTCTTATCATGAGCAAATAGATTATTCTATTTCCTGAGGAGGAAGTTGTGTCATTTTACAATATTTAATTGGTATTGCTTCATTTGTTTGAGTGGGCTAAAACCCATCCTTTAGGTTGAAATGTTTCCATCAACAAATGTGTCCTAGACCGAAGCTTCTATTATTAGTGATTTGATTTATTATATAAAGTCCCAAGATGCTCCACCATCCAACCACCTTTTAAGCTTTTGGTCTGCGCTTGTGTTTTCTCAGGACACGTCATTAAGCATAATTCACAAACAATTATGAGCATTTAATGGAAGCATTCAGAGTTGCCTTAGAAAGATAATTTGTGCTTCAACTTAACAAGGGATATGTTAATGAGGTTAGCGCGTAAGTCTGCTGCCGTTTCAATGCCTGCGGGGTCAAGGCGAGTGTTGTTGGCTGGCTCCCACGCACACCTGCACGAGTCTGCCTGACCTTCGTCTAGTTCGCCTGAAATCCTTATCAACCAGAAGCAGTCTAAATAAACTTTCATTACTGTTGATTGTTTTCACCAGATCATTCTCTAAGTTTGTCTCTCAAAAGACAGCATTGTTTGTCTTGCAGAAAGCAGAGTTGTTGTTTTGTCTATACTTCAGGGTTTTTCTGACTTTTCCGTCCCCTGGTGAAAAGTCTCGGGGACGTGGGCGACCGCTCTTGGATGTACAGTACGTTACCTCACAGGAGGCGTGCCCGTCTGTCTGTTGTACTCCGGGTCACAGCCGGTGATTTGAGGGGAGATCAGGGCGGTGTGAGACTTCAAGCGCCACGTCCGTGAATGAGCGATGCTGCCAGTCTCCGCCGTTTGAAGTTTTGACAGCTATGTCAGCAAACAATCGGGGCATATTAGGCTGATGTCTGTTTGATGTTGAAATCTCTGGAAAAAGAATAGATGTATTTCGGAGTATTTTTTTGGGTATCAGAACTCACATTTGGGAAGGTATTGTCAGGGTATTCACAGTGTCAGAACTAGTTAAGCTGAGGCATGAATAATAGTCAGCTATTTAGAATATTTGAATATATTTTTTGAACAAAACAAACCGGAGCATTTTCAGCTACCGGCTCCAATACACATTGCCCCCACATTATGAAGTGATTGAACTGAGTGGATCCACCCATCCTTAATTCACTGCATGAGTTTAACTCCCGCTGTTTCACTTCCTTTCTCCTGCACACTGTTGTTCTATTCAACGGGAAATGAAATTAAGAAATTCACTCTTGGATAATCAAATGTCTCGATTGATGGGTCAATTGTGAAGAGGATAACAGCCCTTGTGAAGAGCGTAATAGACTCCTTGTGACATATTAAGAATGAAAACCTCCATGTAGTAAGGGTTTATAGATAATTAATGTTACAGTTATTATTGGTTTGGTTGATTCCAATGTACCTGCTGTATTATTTATGGCCTCCACTTGATCATGAGCGCGATATTCCCGCACTGACAAGAGGAACGGAGGGAATCCCATGTCTCCCCACCTCCTCCGTTAAGTATGTTCACTTATTAGCGTCTGTCCTCCCTCCATGTGGTATGACACAGAGAGCATTTTTCATAGCCCATGACATTAATTGATGTGATTTGCGAAGGGAGAGCATTTAGTCGTGGGTGGGAGACTCCTAATGATCGGTTTCCACTTCCAGTAGTGCAGTCATTGACTCAATTTGATCGCAAATTCGTCGTCGTTTTTTCTTTCATCTCTGCCCATCACTTAAGTTGTAAAGGAGGTGAACAATGAGAGGTGGAGCAGGGCTGTTGTGGGAGTCTGGTGTTGCCTCCTGTGATAAGGTTATGAATGTGGGTCAGTGAACTGATGGAGACAGCTGGTTCGTTACAAGAGGAGCTACAGGGGGGCTGCTCTCTTGGCACCGGACACAGGGGCGTGATCGTAGGGAATCCCCTTCGCTCTGGCTCAGGAAGGCTGTCCCTGACTCGCTGCTGCCCCGGTGCCAGGGTGGGGGGCAGGCGTGGGCACACAGGCCCTTGTGATACTTGTCAGCCACTTGGCAAGCCCCTCAGCTTGTCCTGCTACTGTTAAGTGCTGCCGAGTCAGTTTGTCAAGGGAAACAGTGTTAGCGTTTTCCCTGGTAGGGAAACTGAGGCCTTGGGAGAGGCCATGTAGTGTTGTTTCAGCCTACATTCACACATCCAGCCCCCTCTCTCATGACATGTCTCCTCTATTGTGGATTGATTAGAAACAAAAGAAGAACAGCATCAGAATTATCGGCTAAAAATACAAAAAAGGGAGCAGTTATTGTCTTTTTCTACCTTTTATTGTGCTGAAGTGAATTACAGAGGATGTACGCGGTGATGATGATGCTGTGTGAATGAATGGATCACAGTGGGGTTAGCTGCTGGATGCTGCACGTTGCTCATCTTGCCTCCTAGAGCCCCTACTGCCAGCTCAGCACACTCCACAGTAATTGAAGCCATTTGCAATGTTGCAGTGTGGTAATGGGCAGATCCATGTCTACCACCCACCCACAGCCTCTACCATTAATCAGAGCTGCGTGGAGTCAAGAGAGCCAGGATTTGGTTGCTACAGCAGGCCTGAGTTTCAGCCAGGAGTCGGCTGCCTTAAAGGAACACTTTGACGTTTTGAATTTTGGCTGCTTTTAGGTTATTTATTCGTTTTTTTGAACAGATGCTTGTCAGGTTTGAGGTAAAAGTTTTTCGATGTTTTTCCCTCTAACTAAACTCATCCATATTCAAAGTATTGGTAATTACTGCTGAAATGAAAACTCAAAGCAGAGCTGAGACAATCAGTCAATCACTCGGCAAGAGGATAACCGACTACATCTTTACATTATTTTTATTTTTTTGCTTATCTTCCATTTGTTGCTTTTCTTGACATACGTGAAGGGTAACACAACTTTCAGTTTTGAATTGTCAGATAGATAAAATATGGAAATCAATAACGTAACCTTGGACGTAAAATTCATCTGTAATGAAAGTAACTTTTTTTTTTTTTGTATCATTTATTCAGCAGGGACAATGCACATCAATGAACACTTACAACCATAAAATGTGTCAAGCGTAAATATGCCAGATTTATCTTTGAGCTAATTTCCATCTGCAGTCCCTCACATAAAACATTTAAGAAAATTACATTTTACAAACATAGCAAAAACAAATACTTGATATGCAAAAAGTGCAAAAGAGCAATAGTATTTAGTATTTACCACATGGCAGTACAATGTAGCAGCAACGACATATACAGTGCAAGAGAAGATACAAGAGCTACCTAAAGTGCAAGAGGAGATACCCCTGTATTAAAGTGCATTTAGCGGTGATTGCACGTCTGTGTGTTTCTCAACCATTCTTTGAGTTGACCTTTAAAACAATCCCGTATCTCAGTTGGGAGGCTATTCCACAATGAGCTGCCTTTAATGGAAAGAACCTTTTGCCCAAAAGTAGTCCGTCTGCAGTGGACTTCACAGTCTCCTCTGGTTTCTGACCTAGTGCAGCGTCCAGTGTCTTTTTTGTGGATGAATTCCCCTAAGGGATGGGGGAGCCAGTCCATGTATGGGAGGCTGTGGCTCAGTGGGATAGTGCGCTGAACTTAGTGCGCTGATCTTTGAATCAGGGGATAGCAAGTTTGAGTCCCACTACAGTCAGCATGTCGTTGTGTCCCTGGACGCAAGACACTTCACCACAAATTGCTCCTGTGGGGATTGTCCACAGTACTGAATGTATATAAGTCGCTTTGGATAAAAGCGTCTAACAAGTGACATGCATACAGCTGTTCTATGGGTTTCAGGTTTGTGGCACAAGCAAACGACCAGTTTGTCAAACAGTATTCAATGTGGGATAGAATCATACAGTGGATGTATGACTTTGCAGCATTGACAGTTAAGAAGGGTCGAATTTGTTTAAAATGTTGCAAGTTGAATTGAATGGTATTGGATACTTTCTTAATGTGTTTCTTAAAAGTCAAGTTCGAGTCCAGTATGATTCCAAGATACTTGAAGTGGGAGACTAGTTCTAATTCTGCTCCGTTTAAAAACACGTTGGATCCTTCGATTTTGACTGGTGGTTTACTGAACATCATGCATACTGTTTTGTTTACGTTTAACTGTAAGCAAATGTTGTTCAGCCAGTGTTGAACCTTGTCCAATGCATTTGAGAGACAGGATGAGATCATTCCCGTGTTTTTCCCGTGTAAATAGATGACCGCATGATCGGCATACATTTGCACATTCAACTCAGGACATACATTAGGCAAGTCATTAATGTACAGTGAAAAAAGTAACGGTCCAAGAATGGATCCTTGTGGAACCCCAACAGGGTTGACAAGGTAGGGGGATTTGGCACCTTTGACCAAAACACACGTTTTCTGTTCGATAAGTAAGACTTAACCCAATGTATTGAATCTGCCGAAAAATTGAAATAAGTCAGCTTTGTAAGGAGCACTTGGTGGTCAACTGTGTCAAAAGCCTTCCTGAGATCAAGGAAGACAGCACCTACATATGGGCTAGTGTCCAACATACATTTAACCTTTTCCACACCTTTTATCTGTAAAGGCCCTGACACACCAAGCAGTCACCAGAGAACTCGCCGACACCGACTGTTGCGTCGCCGTGTTCTCCTGCGTCTTGGCCATGTGTCGCACTGGAACACACCGCAAAGACTTCATCCGAGCACGTACGAACTGCGCATGCGTGAGTGGCAATAACTCTCCTTACCAGCAGGCGGCGGTAGTGTGTATTCGTCATTCAAAAGAGGAAACAACCGGAAGACAGAGAAGAAGAACAGACTACGTGATATAAACAAACAACAAATAGCATGTGCGTTCCATTTTCACTCTCGTCCATCGAAAACATGTTTTGTGCGGTACTGGAGCTATCAGCCATTGGAGTGTTGCTTGTGGAAGACATTCTCAAGCAACCGTTTCGCTTCTCATGCACTGATTCGCTAGCTGAACAGCCAATCAGAGTGATTTCTTTGTCCGACTGCCTGTGGCCGACGCATGAAAGGCCAAATAAGGCGTGTCACGGCCGACGGTGCGGGACACACCAAATTGAGTTTGGGCGACAGGGCACGCTTCGTCGTCCAACTAACAAAAACGGCCGATTTCTTAAGTCTGGTTTAATTATACAACAATAAACAAAGTATTTTACAAAGAGATCAAATGAAAACACAATAATCATTTAAAAAAAAGGAGGAGGCAGAAGTCAGAGAACATACTGTAGGTCAATTAATGAAAGATTGCTTATTTTGAGATAAAAACACAAACAAAAAACTGAATTGCACACACAAAAAGAATCAAACACAAACTAATACAATTAAATAAAAATACTGTGGCTATGCAAGACATCATGCTATTGGTTAAGACACTAACGAGAAGACATGGGTCTTTAGGCGGATTATAAAGATATACATTGAGGAGGAAGAGCCAACTCCTAATGGCAAAGGCCAACAAATTAAGATTACCATTAGTTTTTAATTGGGTGAGGTAACAGAAGGCAGCGATTGGTCACCAGATCTTAAGGGTTGGGGGTTGAATAGTTGATGAGCAGCTCAGGGATGTATCCTGTTTCCAGTCCATACAGTGCTTTTGAAAAAAAAAGCGTGCAATCAGATTGAATATGCAGTCCACATTGGGTGACAGCAGTTGCTAACAATGTAGGCTGCTATACTGACAGCAGGCTGCGAGCTGAGACGGCAGCCAAACAGTGTTTCTGGAGACAGGTCTCTGCACAGCAGTCATCTGTCTCGCTAAAGCATCTCCGAGCAACACGTCTCTGCTCCGAAGGCCGACCCCTGACCTCTCTGACATCCTTATAACCCCCACACTGTATTAGTATAACACTATTACAACTATGAATGTTACGTGATGAAGCTGAGTTCATCTCTTCGACTGATATGGCTCTGCTGCTGCGATGAACAGGATCACTTGGTTTCGAGTATTTTCGAGACACTCTAAGAGGTTTAACAGGGACACCGCCCACACCACTAAATGTAGCGGCTCTGTGTCACCTCACAGCAGTCCTGATCTTCCTGCCATACTACAGACGGAGCAGCAAGGTGGAAACAAAAAGGAGAGGCAGGAAGACTTTAACATCGCCCTCAGGTCCCGCACTATCTGTCCTTTCCATGAGCCGGCAGATGGGAGAGGCAGGAACACGTCTCCGCGCCACAAACACACACCAGCCTATTTTAAGGTCACTTGTAAGTCTAGGCATTCGCAGGGTAGCACCCGGCGTGATAGCACCAGATATTTTGAATTTTCCTCACTTTGGATTGCGCCCAATGATTGCACAGCTTTAGACAGGATTATGTGTGCAAAGCCTTACAAGCAGCGCCTGGTTTTGACTCTCCGTCTGATCGTTAGAATAAAATGATCTTCAGTTTGACGTTCTCTGTTAGGGGAAATGTTGCCTAAAAGTACTTCAAAGCCTTTTGAAAAAAATAGTTGTATTATTAAATCCTGACATGACTGATGGTCCATATCCCTATATTCGGTTTGTTACCTCACCCCTCAGAGGGAGCACCTTTAAGGTAAGCTGAGGGGTGGTGTCCAGGACCTTGATCTGGACATGCAGGGGAGTTTTGGGCCCCTGCAGAGGCGGCACATTATCTCCCCCTGAAGCACAGGCCAGAGGGGCCACTGGGGCCATGCCCTATCATACAGGCAGGTCACCTGACTCCATTGCCCTCACTTGATTATGTGAGCCCTTCCCTGCAGGCAATCCTCTTTCACAGAGGGGACCTGGAGAGATTCAGGTACTCATCTGCTCATCTCCCAGTTATTATTCATTATCTCCCCCAGCTGAGCTCAGACCCTGACCTGACCTCATGGCAAACCCGGACACACCAACGTTTGGTGTCAGGCTCATAATCTAAACATGTAGTGAGGATCAGGAAGCATGCACGAAAAACTGTTGAGTAATGATTTGATAATGCTGTCATTTTAAGTTTAAACCTTGCGTAACTAAATTGTCGCGGCTTCCTTTCTTTGTTTCCATCAAGCCACTTAGACGCCTTAAAGGGACAGTTTTAACACGTTCATTTGTTTACCTCACAGTTGTTTGGCTTCAGATGATGTGTTAGGCCTTTACTTTAATAGTCAAACAAGGCAAATAATATATAATATATATATATATAATAAAAAAACTACTTAAATCGTCTTTCTTTCTTGACGTTGTGTAGGATCATTTAACATAACGGTTAAAAACTGTGTCTCGATGGCGTCTTTCACACAGGTTGCCCATCTCTGTGTCTCTTAAGCGGCTGATAGTATATTTCATAATGAGGTCATGATTAGGTGACAATATTTTGCCTTTTTTTACAAACACAAAAGACTGGCTGTAACACTTTAAGATTTGAAAGGAGATAAATAAAATCATATTTTCTGAAAATACCCTGAACAAGACAACCTTGAAAAACACATTTTGTCTGAAATGTAAATGAGTCTGTATGATTTGTTTCTGCATTGATGTGAGGTGAGTGCACTTGAAGTCAGCGGCGGCAAAGTATATTTCTTCTCCCATATCTCCTCCTCCGAGGTTGCCGCGGGATACGAAATGTGTCTCCCTGATGGCGAAAACAGCCACAGAGAAGGCCTGTGAAGCAGCTGCAGCGAGAGGTGAGAAGCACCAACGCTTCTACAGAGTCAGACTCAACCCCTGACTGTGAGACCATTCTCTCTACAGATTTGGACGGTTTCAATAGTTGGCTTTCTTTTCAAAAGATTAACTTGCCTACGCTATTCTTGAACAGCTGTTAATGTAATTACTCCACATACGGAAATACCAGAATGTCAGCCATTCCCTGGATTGCGGAGCGCGGCGTTGTCGTATGTACACTCCAACATGTGAACACGCACGCAAGACACTCTCTAGAATCTGTTGAAGTTTGCAAGTTTTAAGCACACAGGGTTTTTTTTTGCCTTGGAAAGATAATTGTGAATTTGTCTTTTTTTTCTTGGTAAAAGGAGGGGAAGCTGCAGGGAATCAGCGGTTGTCAAAATCTAAGAAGTGATATTGTCATACCAGCCGGATGGCCGTCTGGTGTTTGTTTAAAAGGGGAGGGAGGAAAAAAAACAGTCCAGGCGATTGAATCATATCTTCTTGCCAATACGTCCTTGCGTTCCCACCTCCATCATTACAGCAACATGTTTTATTTTCAGCAGTGCTGTTCTCAGTGACTCACATCCCAGAGCCATGTGCTGCTCAGTTAGGCCTCAGATCCCTTAAACACGGGCCGAGCGGTCACGAGAAACACTCTAGCAATGCACCAGAGATTACACTCAGACTGCGCCGAATGTGTGTAGGATAAAAACATGTTGTCAAATAAACTTGTGAGGTTTGAGTGCTTAGGTTTTTTGATCCATCTACAAAACACTGTTCAATCAGACTGAAAATACACAAGTCCATTTCCCCTCTGAATATCTGTAAATACTTATACATTTCTGTGTTCATGTGTCAACAGGTGAATGGGATCTTCAGGCCTTCATCACAAGGTTTGACCTGGGAGAGCCTGTGGCCACTCTGCAGTTGCTCACCCAAAACTACAAAGACTGATTCTCGGATGCCTAAATGAAGAACCTGTCAGTACAATGAGATAAAATAAGATGTGTCCCCACTTTCTCTGAATATAAGCATACAGTACGTTCTTCAAAGCTTGCAACAGGTCAGCCCTCTTTGCCTGTTATCTTATCACTGAGTTAGAGAGAGATTTCCTTTTTGTGTTACAGCAGCTGCTATGTTTTGATGTCGCCCTGTATCTTCTGTCACGTGGTGCGGGGCGAAGGATTTGGGAGATAGTTCTGACCTCACTGGGGATTTCTTATTAGTTTCCAAACATCGTAAACCAGAAAAGGAAGACGGACCTGATATCACAACTCTTGTGGAAAGAGTTCATTCTAATTCAGGCGCGGAAATACGTCAGGGCCAAAAAAAGGAAGTGGGAGGTGAAACCGAGACCGCAACACTGCCGGATGCCGCAGTGGAACTTGAACCAAAATACTCGACATAGTGACAGGACGGGGGGAGGGGCGTGCAGTGTGGGTAAAGGGAACTTGCTGTTTGTGTAATTGTTTATCATATTTCCATTGACCACTCTCACCTCAATTGGAAACATCGATGTGCTTTCACTTCCTTGATTGATTCTTTTTTTCAAAGTAAAAGCAGCTCTAACACATGTTGAAGTGTCCTTGAGTGTAACTTTGGGAGGATGAACCCGTTTTGAACTTTGGACGGTTGCGTAACAGGCCTACCTGGTGGGTCTGCAGAGGATGGTGCGGATAAACTTTTCAACCCCTTTTGACGAGGAGATACTTTTCAGACTTGCACGGGTCTTTGTAGAGGGTGGGTCAGAGTACCCCCCATGAGGAATATTGGTTTCCAACCAGCAACTCTCCTCTGGGAGGGGTTTGTATCAATACCCCAGATGTCTGGAAAAGGCTGGATTTACATGAGGGACTTTGATGTTCCGATGATCAATCTTTAGTTGGTGGTTTGCATTGACCCTGATTTGGTGTCTCATCAGTGGGCTAGGCAGGAGTAGGTAATGGAGGTTTTTTTGTTCCTTTGGTGGTTAAGCCAGCCTTGGTAAACCCCTATGTGCCCTCCCGATGAACTCTGGGAGATCATTGATCAAATTGTCCTGCATCTGCTTTGTTTGCTTCCCCCGACTTAACAGTCAAAGCAGCCGCGTCCACAAACAAAACAACCAAAACAATGCACACAGTTAGTCAGGCGGTCCGTTGCTTTTCAACAAATCCTTCAGTGTGAATATCGCTTCTTGACCTTGATCTTATTTGACTTATGAAATCACATTTTTTAACAATTGGCAAGGGTATTATAATTCCACACTCATTGTGAGGCATGCCAACTGGGAGAGCATTCTTCCAAAAACCACCTACTTGAATCCATCAGTACACCATTGAAATGCCAAGATGTGTACTTCCAAATACACTGTGCATTTTTTTCCCTCCTTTATATGTCGGAGATATCCTGCCAAAACAGCTGGGTTTTGCCACTCAGCTTCCTTGAATGTGTTTATTTTTACTCCAAATGTCAGGAGAGTTGAAAAATATTGTGATTAAGAAAAACTGACAGCTGTAGTTCAACGAGGCACAGTATATTGCATCTCTGGAAAAAATAAATAACTTCTCACATCCCTTGATGATAAGGCAAATGCATTTAATATTTTCTTAATGTATTCAAACTTACATTAATTAAAAGGAATTTGTATAATCAATTCAATTGCCTAACCGGCGCTTAGTGATCTAATATGCATTCTGACTCGAGTCTCTATTCTTCTTTTCTCGCTGCTGCTGCTGGAGAAGTGCGGAAGATTTATTTCACGGGGGACTTCCTGGAGTTCATCACTTGTTGTGAGCAGAGGTCAAATGGATTTGGGTGTGACATCCAAAGCATGCTCTGCTGACCACTTTGCACGTGTATTCTCTGTTTGTCTGACCCCAACAGACTCATTCAGAGCTCTGTAGTCCACCTGGAGGTTTGAATCATGCCTCTGAATGAATTTACATGAATATACTTATTTAATACACTTCTTCTTTTGGCTTGAGTAAACGTCTGTCTCCAAGAACATCATTCACAAATGAGAAACAGTGAATTTTAAAATGCACCTTTTGACCTTTAAACATCAAGGTACCCGGTCGGGCTTGGATCTGAAAAAAAATGTTTTTCCTTTCCTAATAACACTGAAAAGTAAAACGTTATCCAGACAAATATCAATGATGGGTATGGTAACAACGCTCACTTTTAACTAATGCAAAACTGGACTAAAAAAGAAATGAAGCAACATATTTCTACGGATGACAAAAATGTGTTTTCATTGGATATGTGTTAATCTTTCTTTAACTGAATTCATATTAGAGATTCTCCAAATTCAAAATGTAGATGCTTTTCAAATAAAAGGCTGTAGTATGAAAAGTCATAGTTTGGAAATATGGAGATTTTTTTGGGATTACTGTAAAACACCTACAGATTGATAAACCATATAAATATATAATACTTCTCATGCAATACTGTCACCATTACAGTGATCATAATATCAAGAGATGTTTCTCCATAAAATAATGGATGTGCAGTTACTGTTGGGATAATTAGAATAATGTGTATCGATTCACATATCTATAACTAACATCAGTTGTAGTCTTCCCCCGTGAAGCCTGGAAAAACTAAACTAATTTGACTATATATCCGCAGTGCCTGGGCAGTTTTTCACTTTATAACAAGCCTGTGCTTCCATGGAATCCCGGTATGCAAAAGAGGCCGCAGTCAAAGAGATTAAACGCCACGACAAACACAGAGGGCCAGGCCCAGGTGATCAGATCACAGTCCAGGAAATAAACCTGCAACAGGTAGGTGTTCCAACTTTCCGGCGAGGCGCCAGTACAGTGAGTCCTTATCACGCTGACCTGAGGGATTTCTCTCATTTGATTAAACCCATAAACTATTTTTCCACGGCTCTCCCACTGAACTGATCAACCCGTGCAACTTCACGAGGTAGACACAAAAACAGGAACAGCACATAATGTGATGCAAATATAGGATGCAATAAACTGCTATAAATATACTACCTCTTATGCGTAATGTGTGACGCAGTAGGTCATGTTATTGTTCTGCATTACATTATGATGTCAGGATTACCTGTTTTTAGTCCAAACCAATCATGCATTCCTGTTCGTCATGCAGTGGTATAGACAATAGAGCCTTTTACATACTGTATGTTAGCACATATGCTTTCCATAGGTGTGGAAATTGTTACTAAAATGTATATTTCAAAAGATGTTCACCTTTTGACCTTTGTTTCTAAAGGAGTTTGTTGAAATATATCAAACTGTTTATATGCGGTAAATATCTGTTGTGTCCCCTTTAATGAAAGTATTTTTCACTTGAATGTTTAATTATTCATAGATAATGCTTACAACTATGACAGCCTCTTAACATTGAATTCCAGCTTTCACATTTGATAGGCTAAAAACGGAGACCAAATGTAAATATAAAAACTTTAAATCGGTGATTAAAATGGCCTGATAAACGATGTACATACTCTATGTTGATTGACATTTAGCTCCAAATACGTGAACAGCTAAAACTCAAGAAAAAATCACTAATATCTTGTTCCTTCTGACCTGGATTAATGTGCTAACAAGTGATTCAGAGAACTACTTTTAGCACATTTAAGGAGTGAGTCAGTTAAGGCAGATGATTAAGTCAACATAGAAAATCTTTCTTTGGTCGGACACAAGAGTGTTGAATTTTTTTTAACAAGTCTGTGAGGATCATTGTTGTCTATGTTGTTGATTCAAGGCACAAGACTGTTTACAAAACATCCTGAGAGGAACCTACTCTATCTGCCCGCTGGTATGACTGCTATGATAAAAACACACACACACACACACACACACTGAGGACTTGCCTGTGGTGATGAGCCACACCAGATCACTGGCTGCTGTGTTTGTGTTAGCCCCCTAAACACAGAGCATGATTCAGACTAATTCTCCCACACACTCTGTTTACACTTCTGGTTCATTGAGGTACTATTAATTTCTCAGGTCTGAATATTCAGGCACTGACATTTCATTCAATATTTTCTGTGAGATTTGCAAAGGCCTGTGTGCTTCTTCATGTTGGTACAGCTACAGCAGAAAGTGCATAGCCTACACCCAACTTAGTTAATCCCTACTAGACTTTTAATGAGGAGTGCAGAGTGTGATAGTGAGTTGAAAGCAGTGAGTAACCCCAAAGATTTGTAGTAAGTCTTCTTTTTTTTTTTTTTTTAAATAACTCTATTCAAAAGGATATAAAGTCAACCACTGTGTGATTTTGTTTCTTTTTCACAAGTTTGCAAATAAGTAAAAAAGCAACCCATGACGCTCCGTCCACTGTCATGTCTTCTGTGGCTTCCGATCACTTTTCCACTTGTGCTTCACCCGGAACTCACATGTCCAAATACAGACAGAAAGGGGCGGGGCCGGACACTGCCCTTATTTGGAGTTCCACTTAAGCGGTCACTTTGGCTCCAAGTCAAAGCAAGCCTTCGGATTTACAGTGCGCTGCTTGCAATATTTACAAGCGATTAACTCCGTCAATTACTGTCTTTGTTAAGTGTTGCTGCTTGAAGAAGACGGTTTCCAACAGTTGTGCTGCAATACAGGACGGATAGTAGGATAGGACAGTTTGAACATTCACTAAAAGCAACAAAAAAGCATATTAGCGTAGAAACACATTATTTTTCTTTAGGCTTATTTGGGCAAAACGTATTTAAAAGAAAGGCCAACACAAACAAATATTTCAATATGTGTATATGAACAAACAGGCCTTTAATGACTTAAAGTATTTTAATTTTTTACGACGAACAGCCTCTTTCTCTGTCTCTCCATCTCACACACTGTCTCTCACTCGCACACACACAGCTGCATAAAAAGCTCCCAGTGTGCGTGATAGTCCACAATGGACATCATAATGCCTGATAATAATACAGATAACAGCTGTTGAATCCCTCTAATGTTTTCCACAAGGACAGGAACAGAGGAGAATCGTCCCGGAGAGGGACGCATCTGGAGCAGCAGTGAAGATTTGCTAAACTTCTGTGGCTCTCTATCTATCTATCGGAGCCTTTTGCCTCCACTGTAGTTTCCACAGCCTGACGCGCGGAGAGCATGGGTGCTGGGCGCTCTGTCCATATTTGGTCATCTACGTCACGCAAATGTTCCATCCCCCTATTTAATACAGGCAGACTGGAGTCCCCTATCCAGCTCCAATAGAGCAAGTAGAGCTGCTCTTGTGCAACCAACACCACCACCACCTCCTCCATTGATTCACAGACTTCACATTCCCCCACAAGCAGCCCATCAGCTTCCACAGTGATCAGATTAATAACAACAGTAGCCTGTGATCACACAGGAGGAGATACCCGGCGCTGCTCGTCCTCCGCGGGATACTTGGATACAGCAACAGGATCCATCCCTGCTCCTCTCCTCTTTTTTCTCTGATCCACACCTGTTTTCCACTTTTGAGAACACCCGCTGTGTTTTTTTTTCTGAGTAACTACTTGGATACCTGCGAGTTGTCCTTTTTATAAATGTCGGACTGACTATAACTGCTATGACAGGGAAACTAGCGGAGAAGCTCCCTCTTACGATGAGCAGTTTAATAAACACGATCCCTGACAGTCTCTACCCAGAAGAGGACATCCCGACGTCTATGAATATTTTCACCAGTACGGAATCTATTAACCACTATTCACAGATGAATACAGGTAAGATTTTTTTACTTTTCCGTGTATGAGTGTTTTGATAAAAGTGGTTCAAACTGCGATGCGTAAGGCAACAGTTGTCTTGGGTCTCGGAGCACCTGTTTGCGCTCTGGCTGTTGCGCACAGACGCACAGATTCCCGTACTCAATACTTTTTCTCGGGGTCAGGTGTAACACCGGACTCTGCGAATTAGATACACCTTTAATGTGACTGACTCTCTGGTCAGGCATGTCATATTTGTTACGTTTCCTTCTATGTTTATCATTGTCCGTAGCCGAAATGTCTCTCACGCAACATAAAAAAGGTTCTGACATCAAAACTTTTTAAAAACCAAATTCTAAAACATTATATTTGTAAAAATCTACACGTGTATAGTGATTTTTAATTTGGCAAAGCTGAGGAGTGTTTGAGGAAATGTCTAATGAACGGCTGTGGAAAACAGGCTGTTATACGCAAAGTACTCAAAACGCAATCGACTCCTGACTGAAACTGAAATCTCAACTCTCGGAGTGAATACATTTCTGTGGTTAAACTGCAAAATGCCACTGATTCATTAATCTAACATCCACCCGCAAAGATGGGTCAGCTACTTAGGAGAATGCCTTTCATTCACAACTCTATTAACATGACACAGATTGGATTTCAGTAGGCGTGTGTGGCTGCTTTTCCCTATTTACAATGTTTAGACACAGGGCCCCCTGAACCCACTTAGTCACTAAATTGCGAGGCCGAATTTATTGATTTATTTGGTGCTAAATCCAGATTAAGGTTTATTTCTGATTAATTCAGACGCCTCCAAAGATGACTTTAGGTTCGGCTCAGTGTTGGCATTAAATCAATCACTAATTGTACAGGCTCACCTTCGGAGGTGATGGGTCAATGCTGCACCAAATATACTAAATCTTTAGTATCCTGGCGTGGCGAGGATCACCGTGATACACCGACCGTATTTTACGTTTGCCCTGTCGAACTTTGCATGAAACATTTTTATTATCACGTTTTTTTTGTCACGATTTAAAACAACCCCTTATTTTTAAATTACCCCGTAATGAACCCCCTTAAGAAGTGTGCGTTTTTAATTATCCCAGCGCCAGGTCTTATAAATAGTATACCTCATTTCTTTTTAAATAAGTAAATTAAATACAGGAGACATGCTTGCAACATATGACATTTCTCTATGAACAAGGCAATACAATGTTTAATTGTAGTGACCTCTGACAGGAAATATTGAAACAAATGAAGCTGAACATAAAATATGTTTCAGTACAGGTGTGTGTTGCTCTGTTAAATATGACTCATCTTGATGAAATTCACGTTATACACTCAAAATGTAATATATAAGATTTTTTTGCACATTTAATATTTTTGTGCAAATAACAATAATTTCTTTTTAGAGTTCCATGTGTAATATTTCCAGTGAAGCAGCTGTTTACTTTGCCCCTCAACGCCGCCTAATAAGAAATAGTGAATTATTGTATGCCTCTCAAAATAAATCCCACAGTTCAAAAAAACTCCTCAAGACCAAATATTTAGAGTGTAATGCTTTAATATCAACTCAGGCTTGCATTCCAATTCCAAGCCCCCCCCCCCCTAAAAAAATATGCCACAAGTGTCATTGTCCATATTCACCTCATGTGTCTCAATGCCATTGTGCTATAAGTAATTTAGCTTTTGTTTGCTCAATTATGATCTGCCTTTAGCCAAATTCCAGCAGGCGGTAATTACTGGGAGTGAATATTTAAACACTCCAGTGTATGATTCTCTGCAAATGAAAAGAGATGTCTATTTTAACTTGTGTGAAAGAAAGATTTCATTTTAAACGTCTTACATTAAAGCCCTGAGAGCACGATCAGCACATAAATGAATACCCATTAAGCACATCTGTGATGGTTTTTATGGCATCTTTGGAATAAGTTAAATGTGTGTGTGTGAAGTGTAAGATTCTGTACAATTAAAATATCAGGGACATTTGGGGAAATGTTGTTAAGCTCACTAATGCCGAGATTGGATTGGAAACACTTTAAATGTTTTACCCCCGTTATGTGCAGATGCTGCAAAAATGTGTTTTGAATCCTTGAGCGTGATAGATGTGGCGTCTCCCTTATAATCCTCCCTGCTGTAAAGAAATCAGATCTTGCCATTCAGTTTGGCTGTCCTCCTCAGGGACACAATGACTGGATCAAAGGGGGTGTTTAGGTCTTGATTTATGAGGGCTTGTGGGATCTGAGAGAGAGAGACACCACTGTCTCACATGCAGCAGTCACTCACTTAACTTACAGGTCTGACAGCGCTCACATTTCTTTATGAACTCCAGTGGACTTCTTTTATTTTTCATTTGTTGGCACACTATTACAGAGAAATGCAAAAAAGCTGAATTTTGGAAAAACGGATTCTTCAAGATCACATATCTTCAAAAAGTGAATTTTCTAGACTTTATTTAACAACTTTTGCCACATTACCAGCTATCGAAAAGCTTTTCTTTTCAGCTTTTTAAAATTCTTCTATGTGCAACAATATGGATGATTTATTCATTATGTCTGTGTTTGTGCTTTTGTCTAGATAACATCATGGATCTGGGCATGGGAGGCGAGAAAGCATCCGCAGAGATTCAGTATGGGTCCAGCTTCCAGTCCAACCGCAGCGGGCAGACTGTCACCTATCTGGGGAAGTTTGCCTTTGACACTCCTCCGTCAGGGGGCCTCGGGGGCTCCGGGTGGTGCTCTGATAACAACATCATCAGTCTTGTCAGCGCGGGGATCCTGGGCGTCTCCCCATCACCCGGCACGGTCACGTCGCAGACATCGTCCTCCGCAGCCAGCATGGGCGGACAGACGTCAGACATGGATCAGGTATACGGTCCTCCGCTGCCTGCCTACTCCACCTGCGGCGACCTGTACCAGGACCAGGTCTCCTTCCACCACAGCCCGGCCACCAGCAGCGGACTCGCCTACCCGGGCAATGACTACCACTCCACATCCAAAGCCTCCATGGATGGCAGCCTTTTCTCCATGATCCCCGACTACAACCTTTTCCACCATCAGGGGGACGTTGGCGTGATGGAACACAAGCCCTTCCAGAGCATGGACCCCATCCGAGTGAACCCTCCTCCCATCACACCCCTGGAGACCATCAGGGCGTTCAAAGACAAGCAGCAGATGCACCCAGGTTTCCACGGGGGGCAACAGCACCCTCCTCAGCACCACCCACCCCCACAGACTCTCACCCTCAAACCCATACGACCTCGGAAGTACCCCAACCGTCCCAGCAAGACCCCTGTCCACGAGCGGCCGCACGCCTGCCCGGCGGAGAACTGTGACAGACGCTTCTCACGCTCAGACGAGCTCACGCGTCACCTTCGCATCCACACAGGTCACAAACCCTTCCAGTGCCGAATATGCATGCGCTCCTTCAGCCGGAGCGACCACCTGACCACACACATCCGCACACACACCGGCGAGAAGCCCTTCTCCTGTGAGTTCTGTGGACGCAAGTTTGCCAGGAGTGACGAGAGAAAGAGACACTCAAAGGTTCACCTGAAACAGAAGGACAAGAAGCCGGCTGACAAGAGCAGTGGGGCGGCTGGGAGCCACAGCTCGCCCCCCAGCTCCTGTGGGGGGCCGACAGGGGGAACGTCATGACCGTCACTACACACACTTGGACTGGACCCTCACCATGCCCCATAAAGAGACTTGGGAAGACGGGATCACGTCCGCTATGAGATAAATAGGTGACTCTTTTACTCTCTTTTACATCCCCCGCTCTTATTTCCCATAGTTCCTTCTATTTTGAGATGGATGACTTTTAGTTTAAGAAAAAAAGGAGAAAGGCTGCTACACCCTTCTCTTTCAGCTACTGTAACACAAAGAAGGGCCCCTTGGCACATTCTGTCCACAAGGCCACTTCATATAGGTTTGTGGGCTGGATACACTTTTGTCAATTTTACTGAGAATTTCTAAATTGAAAGGAAGTCAAGGGTCAAAAAACTAAATTACAATGGAGCTTATTTAAAGGGTGAGTTGTCTGGGATGTATGCATTTATTTTATTAGGCTGTTTTAAAAAAGTGCAATTGGTTATATTTGTGTACTGTCATGGATACCTTATTAGTGGCACTTGACGGTCTTTTTGTTGTATTTCGTTGAGGTGTCGTGTTTTTTTATTTTCTATTTGAATGTTGTTTTCTCAAAAGAATGTGCCAAATGTATTGTGGTGACACAGCCAACCTTGTTTTTTTTATTATTGTGCCTGACATCTGCCAAACATAACAGTGATATCAGCTTAGCACACATGTTGATTTAACGGAAAGATCAGATTGAAATAGATTTACCTGCACAAATTGGATAAGTCTACATAATGACTGAATGGGTTACACAAAGCCAACCGATGTCTTGTCTTGTTACTTGTACTTATAAAACAAACATGCCTGCAGCAATCAATGCCTCTGCCAATACTTTATTTATTTGTAGTCACTGAGAGACACTGTGTATTTGTGTTGCCTTTTTTTATACGGTGGCTGTACGTGGCGTTATCATTTCTTTTTTTAAAAGCTCACCAATACTGTTCATTTTTCTTGAGTTCTGCAATTATATGCAATATATTCATTACATGTGCCACCAAGCCGTAAATCAGATGAACCAAGAGCACAGTTCGACAGACTGAACTATTTAAATAAATAACACTGGGTTGTAAACCAGCAGTATATCAAAGCAAAGAGGAATGAAGGATTCACGGTGTAAAAAAAGACTAAACTACTTGCTATAAATCACCTAAATCTGACCAGCATATGGTAAGGGAAAAATGAAAATGTCCATATCCATGTTTACATCTTTTTAATACAGAGAGACTGAGTTGTGACTTAGGGACTTGTTGTTTTTGTACAGTATACACACATGTATGCAGGTAGCTATACAGTAGAATTTTCAGTTTTGTACTCAAATGTCAAATGCACCATAACTCAGTATTAAATTGTGCATATATGTGCATGCCTTCATGCACACTATGTAAATACAAATGACTGCATAAACAAGAACTCTCAATTGACTGAATGCTTGTGGGAATGTGTCTTAAAGCTTTTAGTAATGTAGTTATAATACGGAATATTTTGTTGTCATAGGTTATTTCAAAAACATTTTAGAGCACTGCAATAGTGCCAAATATGGTGTATTATCTTCCTTGAAAGAAAAAAAAACAATAATAGCATTTGTAAGTGGTTTAAGGAAGCACTAATGTGTTCTCTGAATAAACAGAAAGACTTTTTACATTTTGTTTATCTCCATTATAGTAGCAATCAGTTATTTCAATTAACACATCTTCCCAATTTCTTAGCAAACACTGGTTACTCTCAGATGGACAGAAGACTAAATGACTAGATTATTTCTAAAAACCAAATCCATTATAGGGCAATGCCAATATTTGTCCGTCTCTGATTGCTAATTTGTCCTGATTTGAAATAATAACTATTCCATCATTCTATGAAACATGTTGTGTAAGCTTATCTCCTCTGTGAGCTTCTATGGGATCTTAACATTTTGTTATAATGATATTTACAACAATGAATACATTCGATATGCTTAGAAAAGCATATTCCCTTTCTCTTAAAAATATGGCTTTTTTGGCAGTCCAAAAATGCGATATGGCCCATTGGATTAAAAATGTGAAGTGTTATAATAAGCTTATCCAGGTTTTAATATAGTTTCTGATTCATCCTACTTTGACCAACAATATTTCTGGTTATTAGTGTCTCTAACTACTAAAAAAGTGTATGCCCTATTCCATGCAGAGAATTTATATGAACATTGTTAACAGCTTGAAAAAAAAACATATTATACCAGTCAGTAGACACGGCAATCAGACTTAAAGAGAATATCGACTGATAAATGCAAAGGCCAGAGGAAGGGTTCAGGAGAGCAATGCCACAGAGAGCACAGAAGGCCCTCCTGTAACAACCAGTTTCACTGCTGAGCTTCCTGGCAACTTTCCACTTCTTTTCCAATTAATTTGGTCTCAGAGAGCCTCAACTCATCTACATGGAGAAATGAACAGAGCTCCTTGCACTTTTTCAAGTAGTTTAAAAGTCCATGCACCCTGTAACATCGAAATGTAAATCGATAGTTTTGTATCATGAAAAATAATTTGTTTGCATGGATGGCAAACCAAACTTTTCTCAGCTTAACTCAACTGAAATCCCAAACTACCAAACTGAAAATATAATTTATATCACATTACACAACATTTCTTATGTCTGATCCCAGATAATTCGCTAAAAGACAACTAAGATTAAAACATTATTTGTGGATTTGCCGAAATGTTGCAATGACTCTAATGTAAACATCGTGTAGCAGACACCCTCGTGGAGTTAACTCAAATAAATATATATATATATAGAACGTACACGAGTTGATAGGAAATACGAAATGTTTATCTGGAAGAATTAGATGTTAGACATTGTTCATTATAGATCTTGAATATTTTTTTTGATTTATTTGACCAAAAATGATGCTCTTGTGTGCTCTTGATTTGACACTCTGCTGGTGAGAATGGGTGTTTTTAATTATAATATATAGGATGTGGCCTCCTCTGAGAGAAAACTGTGTTTATGTTTTGCTTTGTGTTGAGGAATGATGCAGGGTAAGGTGGAGACTACACCAAACCATTTCCACATCTAAATGAAGCCATGTAATTACCACTTTGCAAACTCAATATTTCATCGTTCATATCCTCTCACTGTGTTTGTCACTTTTGTTTGGTGACACTTTTATAATGGACAGAAAGGTTTTGTAAAAAAAGTATATGATCCCCCCCCTCCATCCCACTCCTTGAATATAGCTTGGTGGTTGAACAATACAGACTGCACCGTGTTCTGCTGAACAATAACTCTGTGTAATGTGTGAATGCTGTAGAAACAACCCCCTCTTAATAATGCTTCTCTAAGAATAATTTATATTATGCTTTTTTCATGTTTTACTGTCCAAAAGTGGGCGGCTGAAACGCTCTGAAATTGGAATTTGCCTCATCCTCGTTCTCTGCTCCATGTTGGATCTGAGCCAACATCTGCAGCCATCTTTGTGCCAAACTGGGTTGCAGGGTTGGCTGATCAAAAACAATATGAGATGAGAACTCCACAGGAGAAACAAATCATAAATGTGACCTCAGTCTGCTTGCAGTTGAAGGCAGCCTTGTGCTAATGTTTGTGTTTAACTGTTTGATTTAGTCTCCGTGAAGTTGGCCTTGGGCACGGCAATAGGCTTGGGCTCATTCGTGACAATTAATAATTACAAGATTTAAAAAAAAAATTACTCATCTTTTTAAGAGATTTCCATCATGTGTGTAGATATTATAGGCTACTCATGTCATCTTATGGACAACAGGGTGGCTTCAGGGATTTTGTGGTCTTCAACAGTGACACTATGGTGTTCAGATGGAGTCGATACTCACTGTTTTCTGTTGTGGTGTGTTTTCCTTTTCATTACAGTATATCCTCATGTTTGCATGTGCACGGAAATGTTCCAAAGTGCTGCCCTACGATGCGGTGGGTGGTGCTCATTTCTTTATTATGCATGAAAATAATTCACATTTGGTGAAACGGGATAACAACAATTCAAGACGGACAATTGAAAACACACACTGGGATAACTGTTCTGTTGGCTTTTTTTTCTCAAGAAAACAAGGGGTCTTGTTTAAAATGTTGTTGATGTCTTTAGCCTATTTCATGTTTTTATTACCTTATAATAAGGTCATTTTATGATGAGCTGAATATTGAAATGAATTTTACTATATCCTTGTGATGGGGAGATGTGCTCCCCTGTTTACTTGGCACTTCAGTTTGTTGTAATGCAACTGTTTTGTTATTTCTATGTAAGTACTTGAATAAAGAAAAATATCACTTGCCTTCAGTTTTCATGGGTCTCTTCGTGCACGTACATACCGAACAGATCTGATCTGATAAAAGTATCGATACTACAGTGTAAAAATACTGTTAGGAGCAAAAGTCCAACATTCAAATGTGTACTCAACTAAAAGTACAACATTATTGGCATCAAAATGTACTATAGGTACACAAAGTAAAAGTGCTAATGATCCAGTATGGCCCATTTCAGATTTAAAAATAAAACGTTATTGTACAATAGTGTCAATGTTGCACTTCGTAAAGGAGAAGAACATTTAATTGATTAACTGCTGAGTAGCTTCACCTATAATAATACATGGTGATGTATTAGTTGATTTATATTCTGTATTATTAATATATGTCTCCAAAGTAGTAAAGTAAAAGTATAAAGTAGCATAACGTTAAAATACTCAAGTGAAGTACCACAACATTGTACTTCAGTACAGTACTTGAGTAAATGTACTTTATGACATTCAGTGGTTTAAAGTAACTACATTCACTCAAGTACTGTACTTAACTACAACTCAGAGGTAAATATTGTACATTTACTCAACTACATTTACGTAGTACCTTTAGTGACTTTGCAGATATGTATTAATGATAAAGAAAAATATAATCAACACTTAAATAAGACTAGTTACACCTGGATTAAATTCACATGCTGCCCAGCAGTAAATACAATAATAAAAAATAGCCCCACCTTTACAAGCTTGATATACACATCAATACATCAATAATTATAATCAAACCATATGATATTATACAGAAATGGGCTGTTCTGTACTTAAAGTACTTTTAGTTGTAGTAATGTAAGTACAGAACGGCCCATTTCTGTATAATATCATATGGTTTGATATTAGATGCCAATACTTTTGTACTTTTACTTGCTTAACATTTTGAATACAGGACTTTTTCTTATAACAGAGTATTCCTACACTTTGGTATATCTACTTTGACTCAAGTACAAGATCTGAGTTAATTAATACGGTTAATATTTATTTTTCTGCCATAAAACTTCTTGAGAGGAAACAGAATCGGCTAAGCTCCGTACTTCCTGTTTAAAACTCGACTGTTGACTGCTAGAAAGGGATGAGTAGCTCGGAAGATATTAAAACCACCCAATGAAACTGGAATAAAAGTTCACTCAAAATGAGCTGGTACGTATGTTGACTAAATCGTTATTTTAGCCTATTAAATTAAAGTATAAACTAGAAAGGATACATTAATAGTGTCTCGTATACCGGGCTCCGGCTACTTCCTGGTAGCAGTACACAAACATTGACGTTACAGTAGAGCAGGAGTTAGCTTTAGCTTGTTAAACTCATGAATAAAACCGTTTAGAAAGACAATAAAACAGTTAATATGGAAACAGCAGCGTCTGTATCGTTAAACAGGTGCTAGCAAAGCAGTATATGTTGTAAACAGTAAACCTAAACCGAAGTATGTTATGATAAAGTCGTATAACTAGCTTAAACTTGTTCGTTAGCTACAGTAACGTTGCTACTTTGTTGCTGAAATGTTAGCAAGCAGTTTAACCTAACGTTACCTAAACAGCATGATTAACGGTTCTTTCTGACTTTACAGCTGCTTGTTGACAGTTAAAACGAACAGGGTTGTAATTAGCATAACATGGAAACTCAATGTGATGTTAGCAAAGAGTTAGGTCAACAGGGTCAACACTGAAGCTATTTAAAGGGAATTGTACATTACTGGTCAACTGGCTAGCTAACTTTAGCCTTTGGGGATGCAGTATGTTCAGTAGCATTGAGATGTTGTGTTAACTTACTTTGGTTTTACTCTTCTCTACTGCTGAGTTGTTCCTAGTAGGTAGGTGGGTATCGTTAGGTCAGTGTATTGGTACCCTTAATGTTTACTTAAGCAAGCTGTGTGGTATCATCCGATAGTTGCAAGCATGGCTCTTGGCCACCTGTGTTTACATGTTTACGTTGTTTCTTAGTATTTGGGGACGCTTATCAACATTCGCCTTAACTTTAGACTACCAAGTCTGATGATACAGTATCTACTGCTGGCAACTCATAGGCATGCTGTTAAATGTCAGGTTTAAAATCGACACAGGTGTTTGCAGATCTTGTCTTTTGTGTAGATGACACAATCAGTTGATTTTATTCTGTATTAGGCTGACAAACAATCATTTGGCAAATATTTTGTTGTCCATTTATAGTAATTTCTCTAATAAAAATGCTCAGACTTTGGAATCTGGCTTCCCAAGATGGATAATATGTTGCTTTTTAGTTTTATGAGAGTGAAATTAATATATTTTTGCGATTAGGGACTTGATAATCAATTTCATTATGTAACCAGTTTGTTGTGATGGACAGTTCACACCAATTTTTCCTTAAATGAGAAAATAATTGGCAGATTATTGAAAATAACCCAAATGCAAGGAATATGAAAATGTTGACCACGTCGTTCTTATTAAATAATGTTGACTGACTTGTACGTTTTTAGTCCTTGTAGTGCTTTGTCATTTTCTATGGAGCCAGATGATTGTGGAGCTGAGTTCACTGAATGAAGAGAGGTGTTGTGAACAGTTGGTCTTATGACGTAGTCTGAACGGATGAGCTGTACACATACTAGCTGAATCTGCATCTTGTCATCAGAGTTCTTCCATACAGCTGGTGATGTCCCTCAGAAAGTAAACAACAGCAAACAAGACTGTTATCAGATTTGAAGCCAAATGGCAACAAGAACAAAAGTATTCGTCCACAACAGAACATGCTTTGTGCATTTCTGATTCTCTTCTCAGACATGTTATGCCAGGGGTGTCAAACTCAAATACACAGTGGGCCAAAAGTAAAAAATCGGTACTAGTTGAGGGCCGGACTCAATGTTTATTGCAGAACTTATTGAAATGAACTTATTGCACATATTAAACCTGGAACTAACAAAGCTTAAATGATTGCCTATAAAAACAACATTAAACATTAAATAATCAGTTGCATTCATTTCTTATGGCTCTATCTGGAGTCATTTCTTATGGCTCTATCTGCAGCTTTTCCTGAGTCATTTCTTATGATTACATTTTTCCACAGGCCAACAACAACTTAAAAAAAACAATTTCCCTCAAAGAAAAAACCAAACATGCCGTGTTGTCGTGAGAAACAAAGTGCAGAAGGAAACATTGAAACTCAGTTTGCTGCTCTGTGATGCTAGTTCAAGCAGATACTTGGCATCTCATCTCGGGTGCAAGTTCATCAATGTTTGGGCTCAGGCTCTGAGCTGAGGAGACCCTCAGGATTGAGTGAAGGTGTGCGTGCAATATACCGGCGGGCCAGATCTAATAGTAATTAGAAATGATCCTGCGGGCCTGATTTGGCCCCCGGACCTTGAGTTTGACACATGTGTGTTATGTGTATTCAAATAACATCTCTATATGATATATAATTAGCTTTACATCATCACTATTTCCAGCAGGTTTTTGCTTATGCGAACATTTTTACTCTGAGAATTTGGCTACCATTTTCTCCACGTAGTCTCTAATTATTTCTTTGTAATAATAGCTATAGTCTAAATATGTAGTTGTACTTTATTTGTGGTTTGTTTTCAGTAAACATATCAACAATATACATACTGTATGACATTGTATTTTCTTTCATAGGCATTTGTGTTGTCTTGATATTTCGAACAACTTTCCTTGCCAAGTTTAGTTTTCTGTTACTGGGAAACAGTTCCCCATGAGTTCAGCAAGATGTGTTGTCTGCTGTAAAGTCTGTGTCCATCACTCGGTTTACTGAGGGTTTCACATATGGGTCTGTTGTACTTTCTTTCAGTGCCCTGTTGGTACGGTTACAACGGCTTGCTACGGTTCTGAGGCAAAACACGTTGGGAAATTGCAGTTACAAAATGAATTACATTTTGTCCCGACATTAAAAAATGTTAAGACTTCTAGGAAGTTTTCTACCCATAGAGAACCGCAGTGACGCGTCCTAAAACCCAGAAGTAAGTTAGCATTTTTACCACTTCCGGTTCCTTCGATAAAAAGCAATGCAATTTCTCCATAGGATCTTAGAAAATAGCTCCAAATAAGGTCTGTGTTTTGAAGAGACAGCTTTTTATCGAAGGAACCGGAAGTGGTAAAAATGCTAACGTACTTCCGGTTTTTAGGACGCGTCACTGCGGTTCTCTATTAACGTCCACAATAGTTGAATCCGTCTTGTTTTTTTGACTGTTTTAAATGTCATTGTCATTCAGGATTTAGCTATAACTAGAATCACTTTTAACAAAAATGGCTAAATGTGTCATACCTGTCTTCACTTTTTTAGGAGTTCAAAAGATATTTCAGAAATCAGAATCAGAAACAGGTTTATTATTATTCGCACATACTAGGAATTTGACTTGATGTCATGGTGCATACATAAAATATAAAAAACAAGAAATCTAATATAAAACCAAAAAATCTGAACAGATGCAGTGCTTGTTTCTCACAATTCATGACTGCAGTTCAATAAGAAATGCATAGAAACTAATACGTATTACAACAAACTCTTTCGTTACAACTGTGATGTACATACATGAACTCCCTTTCGAATAAATGACCCATGCTTAGCGTCACTTTAAAGGGAAGAAAGTAATCGAGGAAGCAAGATGGCGTCACGCAGTACAGTCAGACAGTCAATGGCTGGCAAGCAAAGCTTTTACCAGCACGCACCGCCAAACACAAGGTCAAGAGTGGGGTGCTCGACCAGTGAAAAGAGTCCTTTATGGGCTCTGCTGACTGATGCATTCCAGTAGGGCCTGCACACTTGCCTCTATGACGTTGGAGGTTTGACTTTGGGGTCATCATCTGAACAATTCGACTTCCCAACATCTTGAACTAGCCCTCTGTGCTCCGTGGAATAAACCAAGGTCCTATGATGCACTATTCCTCTAATGGCGCACACATTTGCAGTATTAGTGAAAAGCCATTGGTTCTTCCAGTCGGTGCATAATGTGTCCCGGATAGAGAAGACTGTCGTGTCTTTGTTCTTGCCTACGTGCTAACACAGTGCTAGTGACGTGTAGCCGATTGCATCAAAGATCAGATAGAGCTGTAATTACAAGTTGACTATGTTGCTGATGAGGGCATAAAATATGTAACGGATCACTTTTTTAATGCATTTTGGATTGAAAATTGGCTGTTATTAGCAATAACCCCACTGTGGTGTTTCAAATTCCCATACCCTTAAACTATATCTCGAGTTTTTTCATATTTAGTGAGGAAATGTTTACCTATAGTGTGAATCTTTGGATTTAAGTACTTATCCATGTACAAACACTATATTTGATAATATTATTTGTATTCTATTTAGGGCTGCTCGATTATGGCAAAAATCATAATCTCGATGATTTGGGTCAATAATTGAAATTGCGATTATTAAATGCGATTATTCATTGACTTTGAAAACATCCATTTATTGGAGAAAAAAAATGTGAACAGAATGTTTTTAACAGTTGATTACCCAGAACCTTAAGTATAATTAAAAAAAATAATAATAATAATAAAAAAATAATGGTTTGATTTCGATTACATTGTTTTCGTAATCGTTGCAAGCCATAATCGTAATCACGATTAATTGAGCAGCCCTAATTCTATTTTCATTTTTTAATATTTGTATCAGATTTTCCAAGGTATTTAGCATGACAGTCTGTCCACGGCGGCCATCACTAGCCTTATATCTGTTTTCAGACATGTTGGTTGATTTGAGGAAGTGAAACGCATACTCTCACTGTCACCAGTTGTCTTGAGGTCAGTTCTCTGCCATGTCAGATGCTTGTTCTGGGTTCACAGGACCAGACTCACCAGTGTTTCTAAATGCGACAGCCCCTACAGAAATATGGCTGTGTGAAAAACATTAGAAATGATTCTCACAGTGACTACCATCCTCCTTCTCTCTCATTCTCTCCCTCTGGTTGCCTGCTACATTTTCCCTCTCCCTCCCCGAAGCACACTTCACTCTGTGTGTTTGCCAGTTCTCATGAGCAGTTTGAAGAGAGTGACCACTTTCCTTTGGCTCTTGGTAGGAGTGCATATACTCTATATCTTTAACATTAAGTACTCTCTAAAGTTTTTTCTTTAGAAAACCTACCCGTATACAGTTACACTTAAACGTCCTCTCTTAATGTCACCAAACAACAAGTCCTGTCATGGTCCACTCTGCTAAAACGTGGCAAAAGAGAACATTGGAAGCTAACATTTAAATCTATATTTCATGGCCTATGATGGATGCTTGGAACACTGTAATGTTTATACTAAACCTTTTCCTTGGGGTTTCCGCTTTGGATTTCATGATTTTCTCCCCCCCCCGACACACCCACCAAATGGGAGCAAACATCACTGTTGCCAAACGTTGTGCAATGTTGAAGAACCAACCAGAAAAACATAAACTAATGCAAAATTGCGAAATCACATTGAATGCACCACTCGTGCTCCGTTTGAAAGATAATGTTAAACTCCATATCAACAAAGCCGCAATACATTTGTTGATGTGTTTAATGAACACTGTTTTTGGCATATTTCATGTTTTGTTCCCTGAAATGACAGGTAGACTTGTTTATTATATTTAAAATGGACTTGCTCTACTATTGTTTTTATTCAGGAAGTCTCATTGAGAGCAAAATCTCTTTTACAAAATTGAACTTGGAGAAATGACATATACATAATATAATACAATTCAATCGCACAAAGCATCATCAAACACACTCATTACAACAATCACATATATTAGTAGCATGGAGACTTTTAATGTCCCTGAGAGAATACGTGTCTTCAATTAGTTTTTGCAGTTTGTTCCAGTAGCGAGATGCACAGAAATTAATATAAATTAGTATAACACATATTTATATTTTTATATATATATACGAGTCCTTTGTGTAGCTGTGTGTAGTGTTACCTTCTGCCAGCATAACTGATTCATCATTCATATACACTGACACAGGAACAGGTAAAGGAAATGCAAACCATGAGGCTATATCTGCCAAACAAAGAAGAGGAAAGTCACAAAGTAGGTGGTCAACAAATCTAGTGAAAACAGATCTAGCTAGATTCATCGTAGCCTTGGGAGAGCCCTGATTCATCTCCAGGCTAGGTTTACATTTGTTGTATTTTGGAAAATGAATTGTGAACGTGCTTCACTTACTGTGACGTCATATTACACTATCAGGTAATCAAAGTAAGGTGAGGCACATAACATGTTTGTGACTGAGTAATTTCTGCGGTTATTTTCCATGTTGGCTCACCCAAATGACGACGCAGTGGGTGAAACTTCGACCGATGCCAAATATTTGTTGGCATCGGTAATGAGCACAGATTCGAATGTGTTAAGGATTCATTCAAAACTTCAATTAAGATAAGATCGTTGAACAGTTGGTTCCTGATACAACCTAAAGCACAGCAGAGCCAGCAAATCCAATACAAACGGTTCATACCTGTGCCACCACGAGTGAAACCTGTGTTTTCTTACCACACTAATCCCGCTGTTATTTGACCATGTTGAGTTTTGTGATTGAGCTGTCATCAAAAGGATCTTCCCCGCACACGAGTAGCATTCCCTGGTTGCACAACGAGGCCCTACATCACACCCTCTCTTTTCCATCTCATTAGTCTACACACCTTTCTTTTGACGCAGCTGCTGCCTCACCCAGCCTGTCAGCGGCAACTGTCCATCATATAGCTTAGATTTCAGGCTATTAGTGCCACATCAAGGCCAACCTACAACCAGGCACATTGGAAAGGCAGTTTTTTTTTTTCTGTCTGATGCTCGGCAACAACTTATTAAGGCAACCCGCGAGGTTTTGAAATGGGGATAAAAGATTGTGTTTTAACTAAGAAGGGAACATGGTTTTTCTTTCATTTACCAAAACTAGGATGTCGGTGTGTTTGTGTTTTTCAGAAGTGAAGAAAAGTTTGTATTTCATTCTCAGAATCAGGAGCAACTCTTGCAGTTACAGTTAATCCCATAACATGCTTGGTTTTGGGATTGATTTGTAGCATTGTTAGTTTTCTTTTTAAAAGCAAGTTATCGCCCCGGCTGTTCCCTTTTGAGTCCAAAGTGTCTAGGCTGTCTAGGCTTACCATTTTTCTAATATGCAATATAGCTTGAGCATCAGCGTTCGATTCCAAGCCAGGGTCATGCAGTGAAGCCACACTGAGAACAGAGGACATCCACTTCGGCCAGATGTGTTAAGTGATGACATGTAGTTAAGGGCTTTGTCCACACCGTCCAGAGAAATAGGAATGAATGACTTCAGATTGTTGGTGTCAGGAATCTGAAAGAGGCGCTTGTTCACCTCTTGACCTGGACCAGCTCCTAGTCCCCCATCAGTCTGTTGCTTATAACTGTCATGTTTTTGTGTGTGGTTTCAGGATTCCCTTTAAGATCGGACAACCGAAGAAGCAGATTGTCTCTAAAACGGTAAGTCACACGCTGGAATAAATGTGGACTCAATTCACTCATCAATCCACATGCGCCTAAACTGATCAATAAAATGTGCTTTTAAGGCCGTTTTCGTGAAGGGCTAGCTGTTAAGCTTCACAAACAGTATATTTATGATGAATAGTGGCCTAAAGTAGCCTTAAAATAATGTAATCAGAGAAAGAGACACACTTCAAATAGTGGTGTCTGAGTAGAGGTGGTTACCTTGAAGTGACAGTGAGTGGGTGATCTCCTTGCTTGGGGGAAAAACCACTTCCACCGTAATGGGTATGTGGCCCCAGCAGTCTCTGCCGGACTGGGTTTCCAGCTTCCTGTGCCATCCAAGGCAAAACCCAGGGAGTGGGCAGCCCAACTAAATGATCCACTGGTGACAAAGTGTCAACTGCCCTCCTCGTTGTTTTGGCCACTGTGTTTACATGGAGGAGCCCACAGAACCACAAGACAGGATGCTGCCTCTGTAACCTGCCTGGCATGTTTTAGGGACATGGTTGGACAAGCTGTCTCAGCCCGTAATGACCCTGGGAACGTGATGCATTCAAGTATTTCTGCTTGTATTTCAACCCACTCGACCTATACAGGGAGTCCGCGGGGTCTTATTAAGTATTACAAGTTGATAAATCAATTTAGCGAAAATTAAGGCTATTAAAAAGTATTAAACGGCATTTTCCAAGGTGTTACATTTTGTAGCTTGTTTTCAATAAGTATATAAATGGTCCAAAGAGGTTGTATTCTACAGTCTGCCTGAATGTGATCATTGCGTAGGTGTGTAGTGTGATTCTGTGTAGTTTATTTATGGCATCCCGCTGGGTTTGACGTCATCTGAACAGGACATCGCGCGCTCACTGCTTGATAGCGCGCGAAGCTCCGTTTACGCCGGTTGTTAAACAACATCGTTATGGGGAAATGCAAGTTAGCGTCCAAATGGTTGGAAGATAAAGAGGAAGGACAATCAATACTGTATATAGTCAATGTGAGGTAAAGTGTGTCGCCAATGTAACCGGTTAAAACTCCAAGTGGTGATGAGGTCTTAAAATGTATGGAAAGGGTCTTAAAAAAGGTCTTGAAAGGTGTTGCATCTGACTTCAGGATTCCTGCATAGACCCTGGTATAGTTCACTAGCTGTTCTCTGTGACCCCCGTCCGAAAAAAAATTCCCAGTCCGAAAAAAGAATGTCCCAGGAACTATTGGTGTAAATTGGTGAACTATTGAGCCATCGTTGAGTTGTGGCACACGCCTTGAGACTCCAACAACATGTACAACAACAATATAATTCATTCAGATTACAACAGGGTTGTCGGTTTTTAATTTGTTATCGGTCTTATTCATTTAAACGTCTTTCTTCTTAAGATGATGCAAACATGTAAACAGGAATTTTGTTCACAACTTGAATTTGTGTTTGGGACATGTCGTTTTTTCAGACATCATTCAAATATCATGTGTTCCATAGATATACTATAGACTGTATATATAAACGTTCATATCTTGTAATAGTTGTCGGAAGTATTTAAAAATCAAAGAATTTGACGTGAAATATTTTCTTTTTTAGGTTGAAAGAGACTTCGAGCGAGAATATGAGAAACTCCAAAAGTAAGTCTGCATTTTGACAATGCTCTTTTCCATAAAATAGTGTCATTGTGTAATCCTTAGTCACAGAAAGGTGAAGTAAGAAATGTATATCAGACTTACTGTGGAAAAAACAAGATGTTGGAAACCTAAAACATTGGGAGATCTTTTCCGAAATGTATTTAACCAAAATAATAATAATAATTTACTGTGTTTTACAAAACATGTCAATAATTTGAACTGTGAAAAGAAGTGTCTGAAATGTAGAAAGTATTTCATTAACATGTGGGTGACACACTAGAGGCAAACCAAAAATGAACTCCTGTTATTTAACCAGTTTTCTTCAAATTGTGTGACATGTCAGTGTTTCCATAAAACAAGGAAGAATCGGAGGGTTCTGACATCTCGGTACATGGGGGGCCTTTTCTTCCTGCAAAGCTGAGGTTATAGAAACTCCCCGAGGGCCCGGCAGAATGAGTGGGAGCACCATTTCCCTCTCAGGTTTTGTTGAGTAGGAGGGCCCATTATCAGGAAGGTGTGGTGCCAATAGACCTTATGGATGAGTCAGAGCAGCAGGCATGTACAGACTTTTAGGTTCCCCGCCCTAGAGATACATATCAACACACTGTGGAGCATCTGTGGCCTAAACACATGTGGTAGGCTTCACCATTATTCCTGTCTGACTGACTGAGACAAATATTTTGGTGTTACGTGACGTGTGACATCAATGGATTCATGTTATTGAATCTGTAATAACTAGAACTGCAATATGCACATGTTTAACTTAAAGGTCCCCTATTATACTGTTTTTCATTACTTTATTACAGGTCTCAGATATATACAAAACATGTCTCTGAAGTGTTTGCCTCGAAACACCAAACAGATCATACATTGTAGCATCCCATAATCCCCTCTGTTTCAGCCCTGTTTCAAAAGTGCTGATTCTCTGTCTGTTACTTTAGATGAAAATAAGGAGCCCCTCCCCACGCCCCTCTGAGAGACATTTGGTTAGAAAGAACACAATGGTGCTCTAGGAGGAGATTCAGGTGATAAGGGGGGGGGGGGGGTACCTTGGTTGGTGAGTGATTGGCTAATGGTTACCAAGCCAACAAATCGTTATGACATCATAAAGTGGCCAAAATCTGATCAGCTCATTTTCAGACAGGTTTTTATAGAAATGGATCAGGACAAAAAGAGAGAGAATCTTTGTTCCTGAAACTTTCAGAATCTCTTTACACAGAGGGGACACATGTTGATGTAGAAGAGACATGAAGAAGAGGGGACA
>CALSBZ010004415.1:255500-280765 GCA_943591055.1 Gobionotothen gibberifrons
GTGGGGGGGGAGTGCGTGGGCATTGAGGCATTTGTGTTATCCAGGCCTCCTCACCCTAACCCTTCTGCTCCGATGCTCTTGTGGGTGAGACAGAAGTCAAGCCTGTTTAGAGACCTCTGCCCCGGGTTGAGCGATGACTCTCGATCAGGAGCAGGATGTGAGGCCTGCAGCCAACGGGGGAGTCAGGCCTTAGTGAAGGGAGGGGGCACTAGACCTTTTTTTTTTTTTTTGTAGATTCTTTTTGTAAGAAATGTGCCCAGAATGTTTGCTCTGAGTTTGTCTGTCAGCATTTCCCCGATCTTATCTGGGTGTATCATGTATCCAGGCTGCATACGTTGTCTTTGTTTTTGATCAACAAGATGCGAGACATGTCGTGGCAGATCTTTCCTTTTGCAGAGACAAAGGAGTTTCTGCTCGTCACAATTATTGTTGTGCCAATGGCCCACTGCTTCTCAACCATTTACACGACAGGTGGTAGTTATTTTATTTTCACAGCAATCATATTTTACGGAATTTTCCTTTCTGATCTTGACCTTATCTGACACTCTTAAGTCTTCATCTGACTCTGTGTGACACTTAAGAGATGGTAATTAACACAAAACCAATTCCCCTTCTCTTATTCTCTGTGGTTTGCCGTGTGTTTTTCGCAGTAGTGATTTAAGTGAGGGTGATGTCAAAAGGGACAGCCAGCCTCCTAGACCGAGGGAGTCTAGACCAGACTTGGGGTCAGAACGGCCTGGCTGTGGATTGGCAGCTGCTCATAAACATACTCTCTGGTCCAGATGCTATTTCCATCCAGCCTGTTCACCACACCCTGACCTGTCACATGGGCAGCGGTGGGCCCCCGTGCGGCCCTCAACCCGGGTGAGACCTCATCCAGACGAGGCGGACCGCAGATTCAGACCTATCCCGCTGACCGGTAGTTGTCCAGCCAAGGCCAGGACATCGAGGGAAATGTCCAGTAGCTATCATTACACAGTATGTAGGCTGACCTTCAACCAGGGTCACTGGACACACACAGAGCTCGGGATGTAACAGTGAGACATCAGCATGAAGAGGAAAGGAAAGGGTTAAAAAGCAAATTGGCTTTGTGTCTAGCTCTTCCGCCTCCTCCTCCAGGAGAGCAGTGGCCCTTAAGTCTCAGTGTGCTGAAACATAGTGGTTGCTGCTAGTGTTGTGAGTGCCACGATGATGTGTCATGACTAAATGACACCGTGCTGCCAGGTGAACGCGCCGGTGAGAAGGTGATCAGCAATTTGTGGCGGTTTGTTGCCCGCGTTGTCGTCGGCCAATAGTGTTGGAAAGCAGTCACGCCTGGAGGGCAGTTGCATAATCCCTTGGCACTCGAAGTATGTGTACACTGGAGCAGATAGTAGACTTGAGGATCGGCATCCACCCCTGCCATAAACTGGGCCAAAGTGGTATTTTATAAATAGCGGTAGAGCGTGGGCCGCAGGGCTGGGCTGAGCTCCGTGATGTCACTCAAAACGCTACAAGACCACTCCTTGCTCCACTTCCTGTAGGAAACAATCCGTGCTTGTCTGCTTCACTTTGCGTCACTTTCTTTACCCCCCCCCCCCTCTTGCCCTGTGGTAAGGTGCACACACCAGGATTTCACAATCACAGCACAGGTTTGAAGTTGTTACCTCATGCGCTGCACAGAGCAGGGCAAGGGTTGGCACGGAGAGAAGCGTGAACCAGGAAGCCCACACGTTCTGTGCCTAACGCCGCTATGGGCTCACGTTATAAACTAGTGTAGTCCTGTGCCTACACAGTTGATGAAATGCTTTAAATGAGTCATTGAAAAACGCTCACCCTTCATTACAACAGTTTTGATCACTGACTCACATGTGGCAGGCACCTGTTTGAATCCTGTTTTCTAAAAACACTGTCACTGATTTGTGACACCACTGAAAGTTTTCTTTGCTGCTTTTTTGTTAATGACATCTTGACATTTAATTATACATCATGCGGCTGTCTTATTTCTATCTCATAATTGTATTAGTATGTTATATTTAATTTAAACTAATGAAAACTTCTGCAGTTTAAACACATGATGCTGGGCCCTTTTTATAAACCATATGTTGGTAACACTTTATATTAAGGTACACAAATTAACCATCAACTAGTTGTTAATTAACATGAATATTAGCAGTATATTGGCTCTTTATTAGTCATTATAAAACACTTGCCTTATTCTACATGACCATATTCTACAAGTAATAAGCCATTAGTTGAGAGTTTTTCCTCAATAACCCTCTAATTGGTGATTATTTGTTGCAAGTAAGGAAGTTGTTGTACATGAGTTTGGGTCTTAATATGCTCTGCTCAATATGCGCCTAATAAGGCAGTAGTACCACAAGAATAGTAATTCTCCCATATTAATGATATGATCTATTCTTATGTAACAAGACATGCAACTATAAGTGTTAATTGTGTCTAAATAACTCAAAATGAGGTATTTATATCTAAGAACTGGATACAATCATGCATATATTAGAATAGACTCCAACACTGTAGTTCAAATGATAGCTATCAATCCTTTCAGCTTCATTTTTATATTTTGTATAAAATATATTGAGTGGAATATTTACTATTCCTGCTTTAAAGCATCCACAAACAGCGCACAAGTCCCAGGATGAAGCACAGACTCCTGTTGCTAAGTTACAGATGAGTGTTTTCCTATTTTTAGGGCTGAACACTAGGATTCTCGTTGCAAGAATATATTTTCATTTGAATTATGATAATTGTCACCAAATGAATTGTTTCAAGCCATTTTGAACTACAGTAATTAGATAATAGATTAGAGGAGGTTTAATGCAGAGTTGTCCTCTGGGGGGGGTTTCAGAGTACCTCTACAATAAGATGTTGACGACATGGATTTTATTAATTCATAACGACTTTTTATTAAGATAGGATGCCGTGCACAATGCGAGTCGTCTAATTTTACAAAGCGAATAAAGCGATTTTAATGATTTTGTTAACTCCTAGAAAATTGTGTATTTTTACGATTCCACTATTCTGGTGTGAGTGTTTTTTGCTTGCATGCACACACACACACACTGCTGTCTGCATTTAGTTTAGTGGCCCATTGGTGCTGTCAGAGATGTCTAAGGCTGTCTATGTGCTGGTTTGTCACAGGTACAGTGGCGTGTTTCCCAGCCTCAACATGGCAGTGAAGCGCCGGGAACAGGCTCTGCAGGACTACAAACGGCTGCAGTCCAAAGTGGAGAAGTATGAAGAGAAGGAGAAGACCGGGCCTGTTATGGTCAAACTACATCAGGTAAGGCGTGGTCCACCTTATCTACCTGCAGGGGGGGGGGGGGGCACGGCTCACCCTGCTCTTCCCATGCATTGGACACAATAAGTGGAGAAAGACACAAATGCTGACTGGGATATGATACAAAAATAGTTTGAGCACATGCATACTGTACATGTGCGCTCCTTCACCCACGCAAGCTAGCAGGCTCTCAAGTAGTGCTTTTTCAAAAAAGGCACTGCTGCACATCTACAGGCACGTAATTGAGAATCGTAGACGCACACACACACACACACACCGTGAGGCCACTACACAAGCATTCACAGATAGCGCTGCAGTGTTGCCTATGCTATTGCCTCTAACACATCCTCACATGGCGAGCCGCCCACACACATTGAGAAAAGCACTGTCAGGGGAACAAAGCCTTGAAGAGGCCCCTACATCCCTGCCCTTTTGGATCCCTGCGCACTTAAAGGAATGATCCTGACAAAACACTCGTATGCCATTTCAACCGGCATCGAGAAAACTAACTAGTGAGCGGATAAACAATATGTTTTTGTTTTAATATAGCAACTCCCCCCCCCCCTTCCCTTGAATAAAGAAATTCTCACCCTCTCACACATACTCATTGTGCATTCCATAACTCCATGCCTACAGTAGACTACCCACTAATACATTCACACACAGATCCGTGGTGCTGGAGTCCACTCACAGCCAAGTCAGCCCACATTACCCACTCCTCCTCACTGTGGTCGTGATTACAGCCTTTTCTTTTCCTTTTTTTTTTTGCACTGCTTCTCCGTGGGAATTAGGCAAATATCTCTCTGAACAATAAGAATGAAACCTAAAGAAGGCTCCAGTGCCAAACACACTTTAACTTGTTTCTATTCACAGCTGTTTGTTTTTCTCAAAAATCTGCAACACTTAGCCACAGTTCTTGTGGAAGAATGTGTAAAAATGGTGGGTAACGTCCAACATAAGAAAAGATGGAGCCGCGTAGGGATTCGTGTTATAGCAGAAACAGAATGACAAAGGAACACAGACATTGAATACATACAGGGATAATAAGAAATACAATATGAATATTAAACACATGAATAGAAATAACAAAAACACACAAGTTCAACTCTGATCAGGTGAATGAAACTCATTGGTGGTGTCCGGTGCCTTGCTCAAGGGCACCACGGCAGGGCAGGAGGTGAACTGGGACTTCTCCAAGTAGCAGTCCACACTCCATATTTTAGGTCTGGTCCGGGGCTTAAACCGGCGACCCTACAGCTCACAGTCCAAGCCCCTACTGACTGAGCCACTGCCACTGCCGAAGTGATGGTGATGGTGACTTGTTGTTTTATTCCCTCTCACCCCCTCCCCTCCTCACCCCCCTCCCCTCTTCACCCCAGGCCAGAGAGGAGCTGCGGCCGGTCAGAGAGGACTTCGATGTGAAGAACAAGCAGCTGCTGGACGAGATGCCCAAATTCTACCACAGCCGCATCGACTACTTCCAGCCCAGCTTCGAGGCGCTCATCAGGGCTCAGGTTAGTGCCCCCCCCCCCCCCCCCCACCCCCACCTCCACCCCTCCTGGAGATGCACCAACAATACACCCGCCCACAGGGAGCGTTGTTCTAAAGAAGGAAGGGAGTGTACAATCCTGGCAGTCTGTCTCCCTCAGTTCTCTCTTAATGTGATTACCCCCCCCCCCCCCCCCCCTCTCAGTGAAGGCCTCATCTGTCTGGAGTCCTCTCCTCTAACCTGCAGCTTCTCTTAAAGCAGCTGGGCGTCTCAACTTAGCGCCACCATGTCCCCCCCTCTCCCCCCTCCCCAGACCTGCCTGGCCATGTCATTTCCTCCTCGGGACAGTCGCTGGCACACTCCTAATGACTTAACCAGATTAACGCAGACCCTAATGACAATTATAGACTTCTCTGATGTACTTTGAACTCCAAATGAGCATTCTTTGAAGTTTAAATCCATACCTTTTTTTTTTTTTTACCTGCTGCTACATTTTGTATCAGTCACACTTATTTTTATTCTACATCTTTATTCTCACGCACATGAATGAGCATTTACACATGTTTACACACACACACACACACACACACACACACAGCCGCACGTGGGTGGGCAGCGGACCTCATCCCGGCTGCATGTGCTCGTCCTCCACTCCCTTCTCTCTCTCAGGCACAAAGGCTGCTTTGTTGTGAGCCTCAGCTTCCCTTCCACCAGTCCTGTCCAGCAACTGTCAGCGGGACACTTGGCCTGACCTGTCCACCTGTACAGATGTTGATGAATTGAGACATTGTCTTGCCTTTTTTGTTTTCCTAGTTTTGCATTCTCTGCTGCATGTGTTCATTAAAAAAGAAAAATCTTTCTTTGTCCTTTTCACAGTCGACTCTCTTTGTTTCCTGAAACAGTGGTCGCACAGTGTTTAAATACTTACTGGGTAGTATGCAACATACATTATTCATTCCTTTCGTCGGCTAAGAGGTCAGAGTGTAACCTCTCTGTATAAATATTAAGCAGCTGGGACTAGGGCTGCACCATTTTTGGAGAAAAAAATCTAATTGCGATTTTTCTGACAGATTTTGCGATTCGATTTGCGATATTTGTTTTTAAGCGACCCAACGGAGGTTTATTGTAAAATGCGGCCATATCTTCTCGTATCAACGTGCTCCCGTCTCTAGCACCCCCTCAGCCCGAGCTACGAGTAAAAGAACTAAACTTACATGAAACTTCCGTTGGGTTGCTTTAAAGTCAAGCTTCAGTTTCAGATTCACCCTGTCATAGAAACATGTGATGGAGCATTACTAACCTGACTCAGAAACCATCTAGGAAAGCTCCATTGGAAGCCATTTGGAAAGGGCAGGCACTTTCAAAAATACTTGGCAGGTGATTGGATCAATCTGTCTATCACCTTCTATCATGGGCCACTTCTGATTGGCTAACAATGGCTGGTACATGTGGAGCACAACAAATGATGTTTAAAAAAATCGCAAGCTTTGTGATAATCGCATCATTTCAAATTTCGATTTCAAATCGATGAACCGTTCAGCCCTAGCTGGGACCGTGGTATGTTAAAATGCCCAGACAGAAGTCATGTAATTTAAAGCTTTACCCAAAGACTCCTTTGTGTACCGTAGGTGGCCATAGCTGCGTTTACTCCTCGCGGTGACCAGACTAATTGTAATAGTAGAGTGTCTTTGCTTCAGAGGGCACTCAGACGCTGATCTGGTGTACATTATCATCTCTGGTCATATGGACATTTCCGATGGCCCTTTCAACAAGCCACTTTTGGAGAGAAAAAAAAAGATATCCGCTTTGCCCCCACAAACAGCAGAAACCCAATACTTACGGCCCACTCATGTGGTTTAGGTGGCAAATACTGGTGTAAACATAGCAAGGTCTCTCAGACTGGGCAAAACCAGGACAAGGTGGTTCAGAAACATGACTTTTGTTAAGTTGAAGAAGCATGACTCTTCATTTTATTTCCAGCTCTCATTGTGTTGTGACCCTCAGTGATCAGTAAGCATTTCTCCCACTGCTGTCTCGGCCTACAATAAGGCCCATTTCAGAGGGGGGTGATGCCCCCCTGAAGAGCATGGTATCGTATGCATGGCTGCGTGAACGAATATTGAGGTGTGTGTGGGTTTCAAGGGGTTGTATTTCCCAGTACTTTCATTCTCTGCCTACTCTTCTGGAGTCTTGTAATGTGATTTAAAGTCTATTAATCATCAAAGCAACTCTCCAGGGAGCCTGACTCATGAACTAAGGGGAAGAAACAGGGGTGGGAAGTGTCAAGAAAGCTTTCAGTGAACACTCTCTATCTCTTGTTCAGATTGGGAGAGAAAAGCAGGGTCACTACCCACTGAAGTGCTGGGTTTTTGGGGGGGCTTTGTCGGAGTTGTTTGATATCTGTGGGCTCCCTCGAATCACTTCTCATTAGCGGGGTTGAAGAGGTATGAGACGGGCAGCTTCAGACGAGTGTAAGGAAAAAGCAAGGTTACATGGTGTCAGTGGAGTTTGGATTTAAAATCGGGGAGTTTTTCCTAAAGAGAAACGCACGTGGATTAAACCTGTCAACACTATTTCTCCTGCCCTCACAGACTACATCTTTATCTCTTCTTTTCCTCCTGCCCCCCCCCCCCCCACACAGGTTGTATACTTCACCGAAATGTACACGATCTTCAGCGATTTAACAGACCGGATCGACCAGGCAGGGCTGACAGACGAGCAGAGGGAGAGGGAGACGGAGGCCAAGCTCAGCGAGTTGAGAGCTCTGTCCATTGTCGCCGACGACTGAGAGCCGAAAGAGAACCGGGGAAGGGCTCCTTTCATGCCTCTGTGAATGGACTCCACTCTTTGCAGGCTCCTTTCGTGCAAGTTCAAACGGACAGCAGTGGCCTTAACCTGATTATCAGATTGTTTCCTTGCGGCCTCATCACCCCCCTCCCCTCCCCCCCTCCCCCGTTCCTCTTGCACTACACTCCCATGCTTCACCCTCTCTACAGCAGCTGAAATGCCACATTAACTAAGCCATCAGCCAATATGTTGTTATGTTTTAGTAAAGGAATCAAATGGTTCTCGTCAGAGCTAATTACCAGGGTTACGCTTCTTGCTTTCAGAGACGTCTAGCATTTGTTTTTGAAAGCAGGAAATGAGCAAGGAAATGTTTTTTTTGTAATAGTCACATCTGCAATGTTACAACAAAATGATGTTTTTATTACCCAAGTTTGGAACGATCAACACTACAGACTGAATGTTATGTAATGTAGGTTACCGGCTGAAACAAATGTACTTCTGTGTTACGGCCTTTTTGCTAGTTGTCTCTTAGTTTAGCTCTGTGCCATGTTGCGTGGGGGCTTTTTATCGGGGGTCTACTTATCGGGGTCTACAGGATGATATTGGGAACATCACCCTGTGAAATTATGTGCCTACATCGTCCTGACTGTGGATGAAACTCAAGTGAAGTGAGGTTGTGCCTGGCAGCGGAAAGAACGAGTCCAAAACAAAGGCTGGTGCTCCCTCTAGTGGACAACACTCATCATGACACCAATTATTTCCTTTCATTCACACCATCCTTTCTTTGCTTTTATTGTTTGTGGTTCCGTTTTTTGTTTGCAAAGAACCTCGTGCATTGTTGGCACCCGAGAGAAGTCTTTTCTCTGTACCGGGGGTCAGAAGACAACGTTAACATGTGTTGTCTTTTATTTCGGACTCAATCATTGCACTCCTTTGTTTCCACCTTTATCGGGTTCTGCCTCGGTATGATGAATAATGTAGCTATGTGAAATGGATAGCTCCCATATCATGTTTTTTTAAAGGTGTCATACCAAGAAGTTGACTATTTATTATTTTAAAACACTTTTTTTCATTGACTGTCGTTTTCTGTTTGTATTAATGAAGGTTTTTCTAAATAATTCAGTGGTAGCTTTTCGAACACAACTAAGTGGATACTTTAACATTAGAGTGGGATTAAAAATAGCTTTTTAAAATGTATTAATATGACAATCTGTTAAATATCTGTTTTTCAGCCATCATCTCAATGTACTGTATAGTCAATCATGAAATAAATTAACTGTATAAATCTTACTGTTGTTAAACCTTGATGTTTCCATAACTACTACAGGGTGTTCTTTAATATGATAACACAAAAGAGTCCGTTTCTAAGCTTGATTTATTTTCAGTTTAACTTCACTGGAATTAGTCAGTAGTGTCCTGTCAGCAAATGGCAACAAAAGCAGTATGTACAGTTCAGTTTTTTTTTGTTTTTTTTACAAATAACTGCTGGTTAAAACCCCTTTTTAGTGGTCTAACTGTCGGTGAATTCCACCCTCACACTGGTTTATGAACACTTCCAGAACCTATTAAAAAAAATAATACACAACCAGTTAATGCAAGATCTGAGTTAAGATAAGATGGACCTTTACATTATTTATTACAAGTACCCAACGTGTCCCTTTTTAGAAGTCTTTGCATTGGACGAGAACAGGAAAAATAAATGTCTAACTTAACGTCTCTGCAGGTTGTTCTTAATTATTTCTGCGACTTATCACTACAACTTAACAATAATGTATCTGTAACATTACTCTGAATTAGTGAACATGACAAACAGTGAGATTGGTATTTTAAAAAATACGAAAAATGGTTTGGTCCCACTGTGTTACTTTCCATGTGAAGTTACTATACTATACATATGTGCAAGAGGTGGACGAAAGTTAAGACTTCTTTGAAGCAAAATACCAATATTCCAAAATATATACAAATGTATATTTTAAAATAAGGCACTGCTGGACGTATAGGATTTACATTTCTTTCTCCCAGGTTCCTGTCCCATATGATTTCCCTTCTTGGACTCCAGGTACCCTTCTCTCTGTGTGTGTGTGAGTTACTGAGTGCATCCTTCAAACAGCCGTCTTGCTGTACATGTTTGTGAGTTGTTCCTGAAAGTATTTCCGGATGTCGATGCGTCTGCTTTTCATTGTCGGGGTGAGGAGGCCGTTGGCGACACTGAACATCTCTGGGTGCAAGTAGAGGTCCTTCACCTGAAAGAAGAGAAAGGTAAGAAATACAAAATCGAACTTGGAGGATAGTAGCTTCCACATTTCAAACCAAAAGCAAGGCCTTACTTGTTCGAAGGACTTCAGGCCTGCTTCCTTCCCCACAACCTTCATGTCCTCTAACACTGCGCTCGTTAAATCCTGTTGGAAAGCCAATAAATGTCAATTTTCTGGAATTCATATAATATTGTCAGATGGTTATGTAATGAAATAAGACATACAGGATTCTGGCACAGCTCTTCATAGGATCCCACACATCCTCGCTCTTTAGCCCAGTTGACAAACACCTCAGGGTCAGGAACAGCTATGCCTATGAGGTACGACTGGACAAATACAATACACAAGAAATAAAAAATAAAACTTGTACAACCGCAAAATGTTTTGAATCTCCATCTGTGAGTTAAAACCATTTACCTGTAAACTATCTCCGTGCACGAACACCTGAAGCACCGGAACACACCGCATGTAGACGTTTTCAATCTTCTCCGGAGCGATGTACTCGCCCTGAGACAACTTGAAGATGTGCTTCTTCCTGTCGATGATGCGTAGCGTACCGTTCTGGCAGAGACATACATATTTAGCTTACTTACAGATTCAAGACTCAAGGCTTTTATTGCCATGTGTACATAGCTACAGTGTAGTTGTGACAATGACAATCTTAGGTCACAGGCTCCTCCAACAGTGCAACACAATAAAAACAGATCAAATAGTGCAAGAATAGTCTATATACAAGAAATTGGAATATTGATATATATGAGTTGCAAACAGATGGATGTTCTTTAAAAAGTTCAAGTGTTTAACATTCTTATGGCCTGTGGGATGAAACTGTCTGAGTGGTGGTTTTAGTCCTGATAGTATACAGATAGCTAGATGGTGTTATCAGTCCTATTTGTGTCTGACTTACCGGAAGCCACTGTCCCACGTCCCCGCTGTGCAGCCAGCCGTCGCTGTCCAGCGCCTCAGCTGTCTTCTCTGGGTCCTTCAGGTAACCTCTGAACACACTGGGGCCACTGATGCAGATCTAACAGGACAGAACTGAGTGTGAGCAGGCGTCAGACACTGTGGTAACATGTTTACTTTAAAAAGGAGTTTAATCTCACCTCTCCATCTCCGTTCTTAGCATAGTAATTCATATCAGGGATGTCCACCAGCTTCACCTTGGCACAGGGCAAGGGAGCGCCGACGTGACCTGACAAACACACGTGATGCAGAGCACAGGACTTACCACCACAGCCACAAAGACACAAGGGATTGTCAGGAGAAGACGTTATTGACACTCATGCAGGCTGTAATATCACTGATGTACTTTAAATATAAAAAACTGATATGCGATACCACGTTCAATTTACACTCTTGTACAGTTTGGTGTAGTATTGTTATTACGCGATGCTACCTCAGTCACTATATTTATGTGTATTTCGTCATTCTGGTACTTTTTCTTTTTAAAGATTTGCGCCACTAAAGCCTTTGACAGTGTAGGAGGGGGGGGAGACATTGGAACCCGGGACCCCCGCTCGGGGACCAGTGTTAATTTCGTCAACGAAAACTATGACGAAAAATGTTCGTCAACGACCTTTTTTACATGACTAAGACGATGACGAGCTAAAAATTGATTCTTGATAACGAAAACTATGACGAAATGTATATTTAGTTTTCGTTGATGAGACGAGACGGGACTAAGGTGTTAATGGTGGACTATCGGACATTCAAAATGCAGCATATTTTCCCCCAAGTGTCAAAATGCATCTTACGTTTCTAACTTGCAATATCATTATTTCCGCTCTCTTCACTCCAGAAGAGCGATCTCCCTGATCTCCCTGTGTGGGGGGGGCGGGGCCTAACTCTCTCTCTCTGTGTGCGGGGGGCGGGGGCCTAACTCTCTCTCTCTGTGTGCGGGGGGCGGGGCCTAACAGACACGCTGCAGTGGACACAGAGATCTGCCGGGGACGGAGCGTTCAGAGAGTATTGAGACGCATTTTGACTAAAAGTTGACTAAAATGTAATTTTTCATCGACTAAAACGTTTTGAGTTTTCGTCGACTAAAACTAGACTAAAACTACGAAGGATAGGAATGACTAAAATGTGACTAAAACTAATAACCATTTTCGTCTAAAGACTAAAACTAAGACTAAATCAAAAACAGCTGCCAAAATGAACACTGTCGGGGACCAAGCCCCAGTATGTGGGCTGCCATCTCTACCAAGTGAGCTATATAGCAGTCCTTCTGGTACTTATTTTTAAACATTTTTTACTATGCATATGTACTTATTTGATTTGAACATGGAGTGATTTCTATACTTATTGTATTGGCCTTTTTTTATCTGCGCTGTCCACTTTGATGTAACCACATATATTTCCCCGCAGTTGGAGGAATAATTTCTGATTCGTGAAGAGTCAGCTGGTGTTCTACCTGCGCTCCAGTCTCCGGGCATGGAGAACGTGCAGCCTGCGGTGCACTCAGTCTGCCCGTAACCCTCGAAGATGAGGCAGCCCATGGTGGCTCTGAGGAAGGACAGCACCGCGGGGCTGATGGGAGCCGAGGCCGTCAGGGCGAACCGCAGATTACCTCCCAAATTGGCCTGAAACACAAGCAAGTTTGTTTGTGTGGAGTGCAGATGCAATCATATTGTGGTAGCAGGTTCAATTCCATTTTAACAGCATTTTAAAACTAGACCATATTTTCCCATCGGCATGGATCATACTGAGCCAAAAATCTTGCAGAGTGCATGCTTCTCCAATACAATCCACAAGAGTCTGGGGGATGTTGGCATTGATTGCTGGAAGAGTTTTGCTTCTCTTGTTAAGTTTGGATACCATTTTCTGACTATTTGCCGAGTCTACATTTACAACTGCAGATCCTTGGATAAACAGAAAATATGTTATTAATGACTAAACACCAAATCTGTAGTAGTTGTTTTATTTAGTTCCCATGTTTTTTGATTGAGGTAGACCCCAAAAAATGACTGTTTTATAAGGGGTTATTATGGTACACACTCCAGATACCCAATGTTTTGAAAGAGTGGCTTGTTAATGATATGTCTCCGTAAAAAAAAAAAAAGAGATTACAAAACGGTCAAAAACAACCTCTGCATTAAAAACAACATGTTTTTAGTTTGAGGGTTGATTTCTGAAGAGGCCGTTGGTCCTTTAGTTCTTAACTAGAGCAAGGGGGATTGTTGAGAAATAAAAAAGGTGAAACCTTTGTGTTCCCAGCAACTGACCTGAATCCTGTTGAACACCAGCCGGTCCCACAGACTGTTGTTCCGCACCACCCCGCTGCTGAGCTCCGCCTGCTTCCTCCTCACGGCGTAGTGAAGCAAAGCCCGGCGCAGAGGGGACGTCACCGAGCCCAGGATCTGTAAGGTAATGGAGAAACAACAGAAATAAGGTTTAAAACATTGGGTCCAAGTCCACTGACACTTCACCTCAGCCACATCATAGACTCTATGCACTACATTAATTAATAAAGTTTTTATTTTATTACTGCCGATTTTTTTTCCATATTTTATTCCTTTTTAAATCAAATCAAGTTTTATTTATATAGCACATTTATAAACGATTTTTGGTCGAGCCAAAGTGCTGTACATATAATAAAAATAGCCTACAGTAGGGACACTTTACAGCAAATACAACAGCACAGATTATTCAGAATATCAGTATGAGAAAAACTACCCCTTTTATTTCATTCCATTGTTATATATTTGACTATACTTTTATTATTTTTTATATTTTTTCTAGTTCTCTACCTGTGCATTTTAATTCTTGGTGTCGTCATGTATGCACGACGACACCAAGTGAAATTCCTCGTACGTGTAAACCTACCTGGTAATAAACCTGATTCAGATTCAGAACAATGTCAGCCTTCTCGTTGCTAGATAATGCATTAAATGTCTATATCCTGACCTTGTCATAGATGCGATTGAGTAGACGGGGCACAACAGGAAAGAAGGTCGGTTTGAGAGTTTTAATGTCGTCCATTAGCAGAGAGATGTCGCCTTGGTAGAATCCTACTCTGGCCCCGTGGCAGAACATAGAAACCTGCGACAGAAAATACACTCAATTTAGTGTTTACCCACAAACAAACAAACACTACAACAAAAAAAAAAAAACCTGATAAGAGGATCAGCTACCTGAATCATCCGCTCAAACATGTGCGCAAGAGGCAGGTAAGAAATCGACACATCCTCTTGTCGGATCACAAACGAACCCTGAGAGAAAAACGAGAAATAAAGTGAGCAAAGCACAGGGGACAGATTAGGTTTCAGACAGCCTCACAAGCAATCAAGTTTAGATGGCACAATCTTTATACCGGGGCAATTAGTTAAAGTACCTTCGCAAGCGACAGGGGCAATCAAACAGCCAATTAATCAAAACCATTAGACACAGCAGGGAGAGGGACAGTTTGGAGAGACAGAGACAAGCAGATGGGAAGTGATGTGAGGCTGTTCTCAATTAGACAAGGAGGTGGAAGTGTAGACAGACCTCCAGGATCTTAATGACAGAGGAAGTGTTGGAGGCGATGTTGCCGTGGGTGATCATGGCTCCCTTTGGCTTCCCTGGATAAATAAACAAGACATTATTGCAGTGCCCTGCGCAAGCAAAAAGGAAACTGCAGCGGTGCCATAAAGAGAGGTTGTTAGTGGGCACTGAAGGACGGTTTTTTTTCTAATGAGAAGGATAATTACGCGTATGAAATCAGACAGTACCTGTGGTTCCACTGGTGAAGCAAACCACGGCCAGATCCTGAGGCTGGGGCGGCTGCAGCAATAAAATATGACAATATGAGAACAGGCTTCCTCCACAGTTTAAAGTCCTGTTTACAAGTGAGTGTTAATGATATCTTATGGGACAGGGGCAACGGTAAAGCTGTCATCCTGGCATTTAGAGGGGGTTTCGGGCTATTTACTGGAACCAGTTTGATGTGGTACCATGAACTCACCACAGGGTCTTTGAGGTTCTGCCTTCCCAGGTCCTAAGATGTGGACAGAGAGGGAGTTCTTCATATCCATTTACATATCACCATTGATGACTTGATTAAAGGGGATTTAGTGAAATGAGTCTGCATTATAGGGATTTAGTACTTCCCCCTCCTCACCATGAGCTGCTCCAGTTTCAAAACCTCCACCTCGCAGTTCTTCGCCCTCTCCACAAACGCGTCGCTGAAATCGTTGAAGAGAACCAGGCAGGAGAGCTTCGGAGTCACGCCCGTCTCCTTGTTCTCCAACAACTCTGCGGCCTTCTCCTCCCGGTCGCAGATCACCAGAGAGATCTCCGCTAAAACCCAAAACACACAGGAGGCCAACTTTATTAATTAATCCTAAGTGTCACAGCAGCAGAAGTACAAGCACCGGATGTTAAAACCACTGGTTACTAACTATTAACTATATATCTACTACAGATATGAAGCATGAATACTACAAACACACACAACATTGATACAGTGAACAACGTCTGACATTGTGAAGCAACAGTTCACCCTGAAGGGAAACAGTGTCTAGTCAACTGCAGCTCTGACAGCAAGAGATGTAGGCTAATTTGCAGAAGAAGATGTTTCATTAAAAAAAGATTGAAAGCTTAAATAATTCATGAACCCAGTGGATCACACACTTTTAACACATTACCCTGTCAATGAGATGTTAGCAGTTGCACTAAATATTATTTTCGAATGTTTACCAATGGAGCTGAACATATTTAATAGATTAAGGGGACATATAATGATCCTTCCCATTCCCATTGTTGTATTATTCTACATATATATACAAATGTTCTTATACTATCTGTCTGAATATACTATACGTCACCCTCTTTTTAACTCTTCTTTAAATCCCCTGCCTAAAATGAAACTCCAGTCTGCTCTGACTTGTCTGTGGGAGAAAAATGCAGAAAGCTGTGGGTGGAGATGACTCAGATGAGTATGACTTGTTGAATCCTATGTTTTCGGACTCAAGCAGAACACACAAAACAAATGTGATGTATCATCTAATTTAACAGTGTATAAGTTGGTGTACAGCAAGTTGTGTACAGTGAGTTGTTCATGACCCCTTTTACGCAAAAAGTTAGAAAAGATGTCCAAAAAATGAACTAAGTTTGTAGAGCAAACACCTTCTTCCCTTCCCTGTGTGAATATGTGTGAATGTTAGTTTCCTTAAGTCTCTGAATGAATGTGTGAATGGTTGAATCCTGACTTGTATAACACTTCGTAAAGACTGGGGAAGTGCACAAATAAATAAAGCCCATTTACTATTTAATTAAGGAGAATTTGGCTGATCATACTTCTGTGTTTTTATTTTAGTAGGATTTCGAAAGCAGGACTTTTGCTTGTAATCAACCGTTTCATAATACACTACTTTGACACATATTATTACTTTTGTAAGAAGACTTCTTCCACTGCTATTTCTAAAAGGAGATCGAATTATCGCCTAGTTTCTCATTTAATTGTATAATCTGAAGACTCCCAGTTAAATCTATATTCTGTGTGTCAGCTCACTGCATACTAGGGCTGCTCAATTAATCGTATTTTAATCGCGATTACGATTATGGCTTGCAACGATTACAAAAACGATTTTATTACTTTTTTTTCAGTTGAATTATACTTAAAGTTCAGGGTAATCAACTGTTAAAAACATACTGTTAAAAAAAAAAATTCTCCAATAAATGGATGTTTTCAAAGTCAATGAATAGTCGCATTTAATAATCGCAATTACAATTATTGACCCAAATAATCAAGATTATGATTTTTGCCATAATCGAGCTGCATACTTTAATAAAGATCAATTTGATACATGAGGCTGACAATGTTCACATTTAGCTGTATATCTGAACAGTTATTGCGTGTTATTTCTACATGCAGCTCTCCCCTCACCCAGGTTGAGAATGTGCACCATGGCCTCCAGCCCCAGCGTGTCGTACAGAGGGACCACGGCCATGGAGTAGGTGTAGCAGGCCAGCTCTGAGATGATCCACTTCCCCCAGCAGAGGGAGACAAAGCAGCACCGTTAGACTCACCCTCCTTCACGCACCGCTGAGTGAGAGATCTGAACATCTGGGGATTTGTCCCGGTAATGTCGATCATAAAACATTTCATATTAACAAAACAAACAGAATTACAGTGGTGGTGGTAATAACAGCACGCTGTGTGTAGACGGGTCTGATGAGAGGTTACGGGCTCTGATGGAGCAGAAAATTATTTTTCACTTTCAGTCTACACCGGAGAGAGAAACAAATGGCCCTGCCTGACGGATAGAAAATGAGTTTGGGAGCAGACGCGCTCCAATGTTAGCCACCCCAGAGACACACTTTCTCCAGCAGCTCTGCTCTCAATATGAAGAAAGCCAAACACACTTACACCGCAGAAAAAAACGAATCTTTAAAAGATGGATAGAAGAAGTGCGAGTTAAGAGTAGGAGCAAACGTCGGATTTCTTTTTGAGAATACATTGAGTTCTCCCGAAGTGAAATACACATCTGCAGCAGTGATAATGTAACTTAGTATTTTCCCTTTTTTGACATACTAGTACTTGAGTATTTCCATTTTAATGTATACTTCCACTGCACTACATTTCAGAGGGAAATATTGCAGTCACTAATTATTTAGCACTCATAGTTTCAATATGAGAACACATGATATGCTTTTATGATAAAGTACTGAACTACTAATTCACACAGTATTTTTACAATGATTTTAAATACAAGTGCAAAAATGCTCTTGAATGTATTTTTAACAATAACAAACAATGATACTATTGTATGATAATATAATAATATGAAAAGAGTTATTCCGCATAATGAACACTTACTTACACATAACGTACTTTTAATACTTTTAGTATATTTTCTTCTTCTTCTTGAGTAACATTTTGAATTCAGGAATACCATAGTATTTTTACTCAGTATTGTTTCCTCCGCTGCACATTTGAATCATCGGGCTGTTTGGAGGATCAGCAATCTTGATTAAAGGCAAAGCACCATCCGTGTTATAAAAGTTATCCAATCGATTCTAGCGCTCACAGGAAACCAGCAGAACAAACAGAAAAACAGAACCAGCTGACTGTAACATTCATCTGTTTGCAACTTATATATATATCAATATTCCAATTACTTGTATATAGACTAGTATGCAGTATCTCTATTATATTATATTTTATTTTATTTACTTGCATTATTATCTGTTTTATTGTGTTGCGCTGTTCGCACCAGCTCACTTTTATTTTTTTTCCGCTGCTATGGACAATCTTGCAATAAATGCACATTCTATGGACAAACTAAAGTGACTGTTATTTTGTATATATTGATTGTTGTGTTTTTTTATCTTAAAAGGTGGGGTATGTAATTTTGGAGAAACCAGCTCGAGTGCGCTAGAATTTGAAAATACACAGCCGGAACAAATCTGCCACTTCCTTACAGAGCCCCTCCTCCAACACACACGAACGCGCACATGACCAATGAGGGCACGAGATAAGTGTGTGCACAGATGGAAGGCTGACAGGCAGGTAGGCCATCCAGTTATTTTAGCCGGGCCGGCTCAGATGATTGGTCGTGCTTTTTACAGCGCCACGGCTTCCACAGATGACATTTTTTTATGGATTTTTTGTCAAAGCACTTAATATATTCATTGCTATCGGGATGTTAAGAGCATTCCATGGAATATAACAAAAAGTGCATCTCGAGCCGGTTTCTCAAACTTACCTACCCACCTTTAATGTGTGCATATGTGTAAATGTGTCTGTTGATTGTGTATATAGGATATACATATTTGTATACATATCTGTATATTGTATAATTGTATTTTTGTATTCGGGATTGTTGGAAACGTCATTTCGATCTCTGTCTGTACACACAAAACTGAAAGATTGCCATTAAAGTTGACTTTGACTTTTTTGACTTTGACTTGGAGGAGCCTGTGACCTAAGATGTAATTGTCATAACTACACTGTAGCTATGTACACATGACAATAAAAGCCTTGAAACTTGAATTTTGAATCCTACCTCCGGTCTGTTCTGTGCGAATATCGCCACAAACTGCTCTGGGTTTGGCTGGCAGCCTTTGGCCAGCAGCCCGGAGCCCAGCACCTGCGCCCGCTGCGCCACCTGCAGGAGAGGAGACGTTTATCAACAGGCAGGAAGAGAAACGTCACACAGAAGAGATGTAAATATTACAAACATGTCCGACCTCAGAGTAGGAGATCCACTCGTAGGGCTGCCCCGGCTTTCTGAAGCCAAGACACGGGCCATCTCCTGCAGGACACCAGAGACAGATGTGTCACGTCAGTTAAACATATGCAATATTTAAAGTGTAGCGTCTGTGAAACGGTTAACGTTTTTCTGTGGTCTACCGATTCAATAAAGTCAGACTGAAGCATCCTTTGTGCTCCAGTCAATCCTCACAGTACACACAGAGCTGAATCCCAGATCAGATGCACGCTGAAGGCTCTTTGAGCATGTTTTCTCTCAGTGATTGTGCTGTTATGTAAAATGTTTGTCGTTTGTTTTGTATGCATTGTGTCTTGATATACGTCTATGTTGATGATACACATGGAGCTGCTGTGATGCAAGTCAAATTTCAGTCTTGATCTGACCATTAAAGTATTATCGTATCGTACCAAGGTCAGTGGTTTGATTCCCAGCCCCTGCAAGTGTCCTTGGGTAATCTTTTTTACCCCAAGTTGCTCCCGTTGGCCAACAGTGTGAGAGTGTGTGTGAAATGTTGTTTCCCTGTGCAGGTGGCACCTTGTGTGTCAGCCTCTGCCTCTGAGTGAGTGTGTGAGAGAGAGGGAAAGCTGGCTTGTATGTGTACAAGCACTTTGAAGAGCTGCAGACTAAAGAAGCACTATATATGCAGTTAATTTACTATTTGAAATGAAGTGGAAAATACTTAAATACAACTATTTATCATGTTCCAGTGGAATTATATTGGGATGTATAACTGTAGCCCCATAATTACTATATCTAAATTGTGCAAAACGTACTTATTTAAAATGATGCCACTCTGCAATACTCTGACGTTAGTATTGTCTGTACACTGTACATTTAAAGTTATATTCCTATTTATCTAATTCATAATATGCAGCATTTAAACACTTAATCTTAGACCCCATTTTTAGTACTGCTATTATTTACACTAGTGTATTTGTATTGTATGTATGTTGTAATATACATATTTGTACATGTTTAATACTACGAGTTCTCTGTGTTATGAGAATGGAATAACTGAAAAGTAACCCAATTTCCCCCTAGGTTCAAAAAAGATGTATGATTCCAATTACTAAGAGTTGATTATATAAGTGATAAAAAGTTCATATTAAGAAATCGTTGATGATATATCAATACATTGCTTTTAGTTGTCCATCTTATAAATTAAAAGGCGCATCAACGCTTGTCTCCACTGACAGAAAACTGTTATCCCTTGTTTCAGACCTTTACTGAAGCTAAGCAAGGCCTCCACGGTGAGGACTTCAGAGGTTTTCAAAGAACAGCAGCAATGTTTCCAAGGTCTGTAATCCCTTTCTTTAAATAATTACACATTAGCATGTAGGCTAAACTCATGTGTTGTGAGTGTGCCAACCTGCGATCCTCACGCCTCTCTGGAACATGTCGAAGGCCGTCCTGGTGTCATCGTAGTAAAACTCCAGCAGCGTGTCATCTTTCAGAAGAGCGGAGCGCCTGCAGCTGGGATCTCCCTGCAACCAACACACACATTAAACACCTTAACATTACATTACATTACATTACATGTCACTTGTTAGACGCTTTTATCCAAAGCGACTTACATACTCAATACTGTGGGCAATCCCCACAGGAGCAATTTGGGGTGAAGTGTCTCAGGGACACAACGACATGCAGTGGGGTTTGAACCTGATCCGAACACCAACACACAACCCTCTACACCACACGCCACCCTAACACTCTTTACATCATGATGAAGGCCATTTACACACATCTGCCACAGACACTTTACCTCAGCCACAATGCAGACTCTATGCATTACATTAATGCACAAAATCTTGTATATTTTATTCCATTTCAATGTAAATACTGCTTTATTTTAATTTTGTTATGTTACTATAGTGTTCTTAAAATAGTTCTCTATCTGTGTTTTTTAATTCTTGTTTTACTTTTATGTATGCACCACGACACCAAGTCAAATTCCTCGTACGTGTCAACCTACCTGGTGATAAACCTGTTTCTGATTCTAAACATCACAACCGTGGTCCACTCACATTGATGGCCACAGACTGGGCCTGCAGGTCACAGGGGGGACGCATGGGGCGAGGGCGGGTCGCCAGCCAGTACGCTGTGAGGGAGGCCAGAGCCCCCAGACCCAGCAGAGAGGACTGGCACAGAGACAGGGAGGACCGGGGGAAAGACGGCAGGAGGCTCCAGAAGTCCTCCGAATCAGAGCCTTTGAGACCAGCGCTGGGGCGAAGTGACCGTAACCACTCCTGGAAATGCATAGCTGAGCGAGAGGGACAGAGAGAAGGAAACAGTGATACACGAGGACATGATACGGTGCGCTGGTTACATCTCAAACGTTCATTGTGTTGCCATTTGAAAAACGCAGCTTCCCCTGCAGAAGGATGCAAATAGTAGATAGAGTCAGACCGAAATACCCATATTGTCCCTTCAACCACGGACGTGTAGTTATTTTTATTTTATTAATGTTTTATTTTTATTATCCTTGATTTTATCTGCAAAAAATTACTTTTTTATGACTTATATCATATTTGTATGTATTTTGCTATAATGCACTTTGGAACTGTGTTGATCAGTAATAGCAGGGCTGATGGTGATAGATACTTATATGATATCATATTTAAATACTGATAACAGTAGTGCTGAAATTATAAATATTGTAATTGAATATATAATAATTTGTCTTGGATATAAGTTATATCCAAGACAAATGATTATATATTCAATTACAATATTTATCATTTCAGCACTACTGTTATCAGTATTTAAACACATTTACCAGTACATTTCTTCTTATGCCAAGAAGCAGCAGTATTTGTACCAAGAGAGTTGCAAGATATTTCATTTAACCTAAAAGGTGTCAATTGTTAATGCATAAATTCAAGTTTTTTTTCCCCCCCCACACATTCAAATTTCTTGTAAAAAATGTGCCTACATTACCCACAATGCAACTTACCAAAAGTACATAACGCAATTCGCTCACAGTACAATTGGATATTCTTATGCGTTAAATTATTAATGGCTATTAAAAACTAAAACGCAGGTAACTCAGGTCTGGTAATTTGAATAACTCAATTGAAAGATGTTTTCCATTCTCAAACTTGCAGTCTTTAGACCCAACTGACCTCAGTCGACGTATTATATTTTGTGCAGCTTAGTCTGGAACCACAACATATTCTGTACCACCCTCTTTGCCACAAATACAGCAATACTCTCCAAGACCTGTAACACACACTTAGGCATGTAAAATCAGTGGAGTTCACTTGAATCACTTCCCATATCCACAGTAGGCTCTTTTGCTACAGTACAATCTAACTTGCAACAAGAGCTAAGACAAAAACAGCATTCCTCCTCTGAAGCCCTTTAAACAGCAGTCTGAGAGCAGAGTGGTTAACAGGCTGAGCCACGCTGGGCCACAGGCTTGGCACCGCTCGGAGAGGAGAAGAAAAGCTCTGTAAAGAGGGTGTTGGGGGGGGGGGGTGGAGAGACATCAGGAAGTAATGTTGATTGGCCTAAACAGAAACAGGCGCAGAGGTTGCTCTCAGTCATGTTGTGCCACTCTTTCATTCACCAGGGAGGAGATAGAGAGAGTCGGGGTGTCGTACAGTAGCGAGGGGTTGCTGCTGGTGAGATGGGGTGAGGGGGAGGACCCTGATCCCCTGCCAGAAACCTCACTGTTCACATCAGAACTGAATTAAAGAGTGGAAAGGCAACTTTAGGACGATGCCTCGCCTCAAAACAAACTCCAACAGCGTTCCCCAAAACAGAAACTAAAAGAACGGCACTTAAACTGCTCTTTCCCCCCCCCCCCCAACAAACTCCACCTCACTGAGTAAATCTCTGCTCTTTCCCACATCCCTGAACACCACTCAACCTCTCACCGACTTTCTCCCCCAGTGCCCAAACAGGGAGGGAATAGTGATAGAGTGCTACCCCCCCCACCCCACCCCTTCTCTTCAGCGCTGCTTTCCTTCCCTACACGGGGCAAAGTGATGCCACACTCCTCCCAGAAGGATTCATAATCTACTTTAAGCATCAATTTAGCTGGATTATAACAGCTTAGTTGCCACTTTACACCTGCCGGAGCGACCCAGCAGCTGGTGAGCCCCTCGAGTCCTTTCACGAGGTAAATAAATGGGAAACAAAAAGGGCTTTATGAAATGTGACATATCCAAAACAAATGACAGTCCGCTGGGAGGAGAGCTTCCTGCAGCCCCTTTTCTGTCACCATCGCTCTCCTCCCTCACTCCCATTCATACGGGCTATTGTCGAGGCCCAGACAGGGACCATTGTGCTGCCAGCTTTTACTCCCTGGAAGACATGAGACAAAAGAAACGGCGCACAAATGTGAAAATAAACTGAAGGGCTACAAATGCACCTTCTCAGGCCGTGCCAGTCCCTGCCTGCCCGAGGGAGAAAAGCCCTGAACGTTTGAGTGGTTCACACCTGAATTTACACTCGAGGGCGGACGGCACAGCAAACATGACGTCATGCGGACCGCTGTCTCAACCATGATAATGCAAGAAAAGTATGTTTTCGGCAAAGGGTGTTTGACGTAACAAAATGGGTTTAAAAAAGGGAAATAAAGTGACTTCCTGCCATAAAGTGCATATAAAACGCAGGTTCACAGAGGGACGCCATGTAACAAAGAGCCTGAGGCAGTTTGCATGTATGTGTGCACATTCAGCTGACAAGCAGAGACACAGCTGCAGTTCACTGTGTGGCAGAATATGAGACGTACAAAGACAGAAACCAAAAACTGGTTTCAAGACAGATCTGGCATGTAATTAATACTAAATACAACATTAATGACTTAAACCGTCAAACGTAGTTTCTATGCCACACACATAATTATATGGAATAGATTCCCACATAAAGGAGGGAACTATAACAAGTAAAGTGCTAACACTACAAATGGGAGATTATTGAAGGGTTTACAATGTAATTTTAAAAAGTATTAATAGTTCAAAAACTATCTTCAGGGATTTGATGTATAATTTGAAAGTTGGTGTAAAGTAGCTGTAAGGAGACATGTTTCCAAGGTTTCATTATTGTAAAGCTCTATCATAAGATAAGAACTGTGTTGGGAGAAGTACTCAGACCCTTGACTTGAGTAAAAGTACAAATATTATGGTCTTAAAAAGTACAAAGATAGTAGCATCAAAATATACTTAAAGTTAAAAAAAAGTACTCATTCTGCACAATTATTGCATTATTTCAGAATAATATAAATTACAGAAGTATCAGCTAAATGTATGCAAACATGTTGTTATGCAGAACGGATCTTTTCACAGTATTATATTATTAATGCTATATATTATCCCGTTTTTATACATCCTTCTTGTATTGTAGTTTGTTAATGTGGACGAAATGTAGATGCTAAAAATACTGTGTAGATTAGTAGTACAGTACTGCATTATGTAACTGTGAGTGTTAAAGTAAATGTCGTGGATTAAAAGGTATAACTCTGAAATGTAACGGAGTAAAAGTTTAAGGTATAGAAATGGAAATAATCAAGTTAAGTACAAATATGTAAAAAAAGGTACAATACTTGAGCACATGATGCCCACCCCTTGTTAAGAAGAATACATTTGTTCAGCAATGTGTCTGGGCTCATATAAAGGGCAGCTATTAAAAAGAGTAGAGAGGTTGACACCTTTTCTTAAAACTCTTATATAAATCTCTAGCAGCCAGTCTGTTTGAGTTTTAAATTATATTGATGTTTGGGTTAAGCCTGAGTGCATTAAACAAGGCTCAAATATGCATGTCTTTCCTAACAAGTAACTGATAATGACATTGCTCTTTCAATAGTAATGTGTGATTTCTTGTTAAATAAAGAGGAAAAAGTATTCAAGCAGAGTTGGATTTAAGTCCCTTTTGACAAATACAAAACAAACAGACACTTGAAAAGGTCCCTGTGTTATTGGGCTGTGCAAAGTGGCCCACAGAGCTTCTGCAGTGATGAGGGCCATGCTGGGGAATGCTTCCCCCTGACCCAGAAAACTACAGGAGGTGACATAAAAGGGGGGTTATGGGAGAGAAGGAGGGGACAGCATTTTGTTACCCCACCACAGCAATGAACTCTGCACACTTTCCATGTGAAGTAAATGGTCCGATGGAGGGGAGGAGAGGAGGGGGGACACGTGAGGCTGGGGGAGACCAGCTAAAGAGAAAGAATGAAACGCACCGGTGTTTTCCGGCTGAAATGAAGCATGAACACACACACACACACACACACACACACACACACACACACACACACA
>CALSBZ010004415.1:294552-304780 GCA_943591055.1 Gobionotothen gibberifrons
GATAGATAGATAGATAGATAGATAGATAGATAGATAGATAGATAGATAGATAGATAGATAGATAGATAGATAGATAGGTAGATAGGTAGATAGGTGGATAGGTAGATGGATAGATAGATTTTCAGCAATGCTTTACAACAGGTTGAATAGAACAAAACATGCTCAAGAATATTCCAATGACACAGTTTCCTCTGCAATGAAAATAAGACTATAAATCTGTCTTTGCTTATGGGCTTGCAGGACTTTGTGCAGCACTTAAACAAATTTCCAGGGTCAACATAGGCTACATGCACAAATTGATAGACAGGCTACAATATGTGTATGCAATCCCTGTATTTGTCATTATGTGTATCTTTTTCACCATTGCAAAAAATACTGTATGAATTCAAGGACAAGAGTACGAGACAAACGCTTCACAAAGAAAAGTAGCGTTGGTAGCGGAACGAGATTCAAGGGAACAGTTCAGATTGAGACAAGGTCATTGTAGACTCTGTATTAAGTCACACACACTTTGTGTCTAAACAGGAATCATACATGTTGTTTTTTGTGTTATATTTTTGTCGAAAGCGCAAGCTGGTAACATTTGACAACAGCGTTTTCGTTTCTCAAATTCTGATTGTAAACAAACATGCATGTTCTGAATAAAATATAATTCAAAATGATCACCGCGCACACACACAGCTCACTTACCAGATGCAGCCTTTCCGGGGCTGAGGGAGTCTTCCTCACTTGTCCTGAACGTGTGTGTCTGCAGCCGTCAGTCCATGCGACAGGTGCCGATCTGTCTGCAGCAGCACCGCTGAGAGATGCTCCTCTGCACGGGTCTGTAGGCTGTGCTCAGACAGCAGCAATCACATGACCAAGACAGTGGAGACCATCCGGGAGGCTGGAATGAGAAATGCATGGACTGAAACCCAATTGGGTCAGAGGGTCTTTGGGGTATTTGCAAAACTCCGGGGATTGGTGGTGGGTCTCCGGAAAACTGAGCGGTGAGCATGAAGCATTTCATTCCCCAGATACTTGAGTGTGTTGACTTGGCTGAAGTGAAAGAATTTGGTTGCTGGCTGTGTGCACTGATTAGTGGTTGTTTTATCTCCAACTTCACCTGCAAAGTGGCATCCATATCCTGACAGAGGCAGTATATACTAATGCATAAATGGTGGCAGAACAATTGTTGTGTCTCAGTTGGACTGATGCAAACCTCTTGAAAATAGCTATGATGATTACCAATAGTCACCTGGAATAAGGTGTAGGTGAGGTTTATTGCCTATAGTGTTTTCATTGCATGTCCATTTGCATGTCTTTTTGGAGCATTCAATAAACATATACAAAGGGGAAAAAACAACAAAATATATATAATACAAGTATTAAAATAAAATTATAAGGACATACTATAAAAAAAAGTGTTATAACAGATATGTTCGCTTTGTCCGTTTACTAGATGTGCAAGATAGGTGTTGAAAGGTTTGTAAAAAAAAGTTCATAGTAAAGATAGATAATTGATGTGCAATGTGAAACAGCACAAAACCACGCGCACCAACACATAATGATAATTTGGAGTCAAATAAAGACACCCAAGCAAAAACAGTTTATATCCAAACCGTTTAGTACTAATTAGTCATTAAAAAAATGAATTCATTATATTGACAATTAACAAGTTAGGTTCGTAACTAAGATAGATATTTAGAATACAAGATTTGATCTGTGTTTTAAGAACATTTCCCTCATCTTCCCTATTCATATTTAATTATAGTCTAATTATCTTGAGCAGAAAAGATAATCATAATGTTTTTTGGGTGACTAATCCTGCACACACAGACCCGTCATACCTCCTCCCGTCAGCAGGTGGCGGTGGTGTCTCCAGAGAGCAGCGTCAGAAGAAGATGGGCCGTTGACAAGAGAGGAAACCGTTTGGCTATCTTGAGTTGGCAAAGTAACCTGACTTTAACATATTTAATTGCCTACATTTGAAACGTGCTGTTGTGTTTGGTTCAGGGTAACATCGAAAATGATCCTTACCGTGAAACCGCTTCAGGGAAAAGAATGCAGTGTTCAGGTGAGTGAAGAACCGTTGAGCTAGCTCTGTGCTAACTGTTAACTACCTACTGATAGCTTCATTAGCAACATTAGCTAGCCTTTATATGCATGCTAATGTTAGCCGGCAGAGGTGGTCCCTTCTGAGTGAAGCAACCATCCACATCATGTTTTTCTTAAGATATAACATAAGGCTATCCATTTCTATTGAGTGTTTTCTTTAAAAAGCTGTCGCACTTTCCATCCTTGCTCAGTTATGAATCCACGTAAATGTTACTCTAGCTAGCTTGTTAGCAATATCTTTAGAAAAGACATGACAACGAAAACTGTAACTACACCAGTTTCTCTTCTCTCTTTTTTAGCTTTTTATTTGTATTTTCAAGGTTATAAACAAATTGGTTGAGTGCGATCTCTATAAGTCCTTATTTGGTTTGTCTGGTAGGTAAGCGAAGTCACTACTAAGCAAATACATTAGCACATTAGTATGAGTTGAGATGATAAGATTTACTTTTATTGATTCCAGTTTGGGAAATAAATTGGCACGGCAGCATGTAGACAAGCATCGAACATGAATTGAAAATGTAATAAATAGTAATTAAACTTAAACAGCAAATATATATGTATAAACACACAGAACAGTACATTATGTACTTATCAACAGTGAAAGATGTATAGTCTCTCTATTGAATATACAATATTAATATTCAGATTAACAAATACAATTGAAGTCAGTGTACTACTGTATGATATGCCAGCCCACCATTTACAAACATACATTAATTAATAATTAACATTATAAGTTAACAACGTATACTGTTTGCATAATAAGTTAACTACAGTTTGGATTAGATTGAAATGCACGAGGTACAGTTTTGAAACAGTATATACAAATAAGTAAAGGGTTATTGAAAAGGATATCTGGTTAAGCTAGTTAGTTAGATCAGCATTAACTAACTTGCATTATACTAGCGTTTAGTTACTTGTCTTACTCTCCAAAGTATGTGAGGTTATTTTTCCTGGCCCCAGTTTGTGCCTCTCGTGTTTTGAGTTGATAAAGTTACCGTATTCAAACTGGGGCTAGACTATCGCTTATGCAGTATATTATACAAACACCCAAACCTGCTCATTAATGAAGCGTATACACATTATATCATCATAGTATTTGATCATAGGGTCCGCTGTGGTTTATAATATGATGCGTATGTTACTGCAATACTTTGTGTGTAGAACAATGCTCATGCCTAGTATACTGTAATCTAGAGCATGTGATGATCTATTCATCACATGGGGAAGTATTTCATAAGCAGATTTAATGTTGTATTCAGCAGAAGAGAAGTGACTCTATGTTCCAGTATCTCAAACTGCATAAGAGCTCAACATGCAATGTTTCAAATCAAATCTAGTTTTATTTATATAGCACATTTATAAACGATTTTTGGTCGAGCCAAAGTGCTGTACATATAATAAAAATAGCCTACAGTCGAGACACTTTACAGCAAATACAATAGCACAGTTTGTTCAGAATATCAGTATGAGAAAAACGACACCCTCTATCCTTAGACCCTCACATCGTACAAGGAAACACTTCCGGAGAAAACCCACAGTTTAAAGGGAAAAAACGGGAGAAACCTCAGGGAGAGCAACAGAGGAGGGATCCCTCTCCCAGGACGGACAGACGTGCAATAGATGCCGTGTGTAAATCGAAGAGATAATACATTTTACAGCATATAGACCGAATGTTAGGAAATGCGTGTGTCTGTAATAAGAAGATGAATCCACGAAGATGTCAGCTACAATCCTGTGGGAGCCTTCAGGGAAGCAGCATGACGAGACCCAGGCAGGACCGCAGAGACAGGTTCAGCCACGACCCGAAGTCCACGACTTAATCCAGAACTCAGGGTAGAGGATCAAGGACACAGGACCACAGCAAGAGGATCAGCCTCGACTCCGGATCCCGGCGTAGATATAGACACAAAACAAGAAAAAATGTGGCTGGGTTAATCGGAACAAGAGAATACACAGACATGATCATTTCTGAAAGTACAAAAGTACCCGCCGCCCACTGTGTAACTTACCTGTTATCTGCTATGTCTCAGTGCTTATGGGATACCACCACTATAGGCCAGTGACTGTTTATTTTCTATAGGGAATATTGTGGTAGAGAGACTGTTTACCAGAGGTAGATGCTGAACCTGAAGTATTTGTCACTTGTGCATGTGAATTCCTCTGATATTCGGATTGACTACACTCTTTTAAAATGTCAGTACGCTTCAGCTAAACAGAAGAACATAATGTTTGCCAAATGTAACATAGTATGCCATCTTGTTGGTGTTCCTGCAGGTGACTGAAGATGAGAAGGTCTCCACCGTTAAGGAACTCGTGTCAGAACGTCTCAACATACCAGCGAACCAGCAGCGGTTGCTCTATAAAGGGAAAGCGCTCTCAGGTAGATTCGCCAACAGTCAAGTGTTTTTATAATCTTTGTGCAGGACTCATTTCTTCATTCACCGATCTATCTTGTACATAAATCAAACGTTTACTAATGAGTGTATAATATATTGCTTTCCTCAGATGAACACAGACTATGTGATTACTCCATTGGGCCAGAGGCTAAATTGAATCTGGTGATCCGTCCGGTGGGAGAGAGGACGGGTCCTTCCGGGATGTCTGCCGGCAGCAGCAGCAGCAGCTCGCAGGGCAGAGTGTGGCAGACCGTGTCCACTGTCCTGGCCAAGCACTTCAGTCCAGCAGATGCAGCAAAAGTCCATGAACAGCTTATTAAGGTATTGAAGAATCAGAACCAGAATACCTTTATTAGTCCCACAGAGGGGACATTTACATTGTTACAGCAGACAAGAGCCAAAGACAGCTTAATGTTACCTAAGCATTTATCAAAGTACTAAAGATTAAAAAAAAGATACACATTTTACAAAAAGACATGCCCTGTAACAGTTCTGAGGATTTCATTTAATAATAACTGTATAACAATTCAATTATTCTTAGATAAAAGGTATCACATTTAGCTAATCCACTCCGACGTTATTAACAGTCCATTTTTCACGTTTGTATTTGTGTAGGCAGCATCACATGCCTTAGCCCAGTTATACATAATTCATAAACAAATGGGAATGAGGTCATAAGATAATAGAAATAAATGTTCTTGCATGTTGACAGTGAAAGTGTTTTTTTTTTTAAATGTCATTCTATTTAGCCATCATAAAAGCTGCTTTTACATTTAGGGGCTGGATCCTCAAAAGTGTGAATACATTCTTAACAGCTCAAGTCTGCTCAATAAATGCAGTTTTCCTTTTTCTCAAACATGAAAGACTCAACAATGAAATCCTGTGAAGCCCTCTGTATCCACCAACCCATTGTGTTTGGGACAGGTGTTAATCAGAGCACAGTCACGCCCAGTGGCGGCGCCAGATGTTTTCTTTTGGGGGTGCTGTGGGGTACCTTGACGTTTCATAGAGGGTGCTCAAATATTTAGGGTTTCCCATTAATGTCCCGGGCGCTACAGTTGAACTTTCTACTGCAAAACTCCCCACACGCACATATATACACACACACACACACACACACACACACAGTGTACCCGCGACTGTTACAGTGAAGGCTCGATAATCAGCTCACGGCATATAGGTGTAAGCAGGGGTAAAGTGCTATTTTTTATAAGTGGGGAGTGGACCTAACGTCCTCTAGGGGGGTCCGGGGGCATGCTCCCCCAGGAAGATTATTTGAAAAATAATAATATAATAAATGAAGAGATCTATGGATACATCTCTCAACACATGACAGGAGAGAGTTGTCCCTCCACCTTGTTGTTGAAATAGCTCCTTATATCCGTTAGTGTAGCTAGCACCAGATGCTAACCACAACGATCTCCGGTACCGGTGCGCGCTCTCTCTCGTGCACGCACACAAAATGGCTCGTGACACACACACACACACACACACACACACACACACACACACACACACACACACACACACACACGCGCAGAGCTTGAATGAAACACAGAGACCCAGAAGTAGGCTACTTGTACTGTAGCATATTATTTTCGAAGCAATCCTTTTTCAAATTATGAATTTCACGCATAAAAAAAAGACACACACATGCTATGGCTATCCTAACTCATATAATTATAAATGATAATGCTCATCTTTCAAAGCTATATATCACCCAAACGACATCACTTTAATACATATTTTTCTTATAAGCACTGCAAGTACCTAATGTACTGTATTAGATATTTGTTTTCATTTTGATAAAAACATTTTCTAATGTTTATTTATTTAAAAAAATAATATGGATACATTCAAACCTCACATCTCGTTAATACCAAGCTGAAATGTTGCTCTTTCAGGGCAACTTGGATGATTTCATTTGGAAATCTTCGATCAACAAGTTGTTCTTAATGCACTTTTAGTTTTGCTTTCTAAATGAAGGAGGTTCAAACCGGAGAATCCAGTTTCTAAATTAGGACATAACAAATGCATTCGTGTCACAGATTTGGAGTGTGGGTTATCACAACTAATCTGTGTGGAGTTTACATAATCCTACATTATTCATTATTTTAGCTGCCAACATGTGAAATGAACTGGTTTGTCTTCAGGGCTGCATTACAACAATCCTCCCTATTTCATGCTACATTAAAAATAAAGTTACATGGTGGAAATAGATTCGGAGCAATCGTTTTAAACTTGCCGTTTCACATTCTTTTCTTTTTGTTCTAGGACTATGAACGTTCACTTCGACAGCTGAGTATCGATGACATTGAGCGCTTGGCGGGAAGACTGCTTCACCCTGAAGGAGACGGCATGGACACCTCGTATATGGACTGAGAATGCTTAGCTGATAGTGGCTTTTTGTGATTGTCTTTTGAGAGGTGTTTGGAGGTGTGAGGCGTGGAAAATATGATATCAGTTTTCACGCAGGGGCCCCAGCTGTGTGCCTAATCATTAGCTGAGTGAACACAGATAACACTTGACTGTTGATTATTTCAGCAATAGGCCTTTCGTGTCCATGACCAAAGGACTTGGATAAGAAACCTTGGCAACTTTTGTATTGTTTCCTGACGCAGATGTTGCAGTAATGACACAAGACCTGATCACATAATGTTTGAGTACAAAGGAGTCCCTTTATGCTGTTAGTCTCACATGATCTCTGGCTGCTACAACATCCAGAGGACGATTACTTCAACATGAGGGTATTTGTTCTTAATGTATGTGCTGGATGATGACTGAGTTCTTTTAACAATCCATTATAAGGTAATACATGTGTTTTATTCTGTAACTTACTGATGTTTATTGTATGATTTGTAAATATCATGTTTATATATGCACATTAAACCACAGAAAAATAAGTATTTTCCTGTTTTTTGTGTGTTGATCTTCTTTGTGAAATATCCATATTAATACCACAAAGGAAGAGTTTTAAATCGGTTGTAGAATAAAAAATAAGAAGGGGTTAAATAAAGAATAAATAGAAACGTAGGCGGGACCAAAAACAGTCTCTTAACGGTCGACCAATCAGGTGCCTGCATCGCTGGTTCGTCATATTGTATGACCAATCAGACTGCGGAAGAGAAATGCAGGTACCGCCTGTGGTAAACTGACGGTTATTTATTTTGCTGCTTATTTTCGACTAACCATTTGGATAAATAGCGATGTTTTTGACTATGTTGCCGTTTCCCTACGAATAATGAAGGACTAACATCTTGGATAAGCCGTGGATATTATTTGTTGGACATTGGTAAGGTCATAATGGACATCGGTGGTTCTTGAGGCTAAGCTAACGTTAGCACAACGCTAGTATATCTCATTCACTTCCTGAATAGCCAGTTAGCTTTAGCCCGCTCACATTGACTGATACAACCTCTGCTGCTATAACATCTGGTACCATGTATTTTAGACGTTAGGCCAATGCATGTGTGATTAATAAGCTGATGTGAATTAAAACTGTCTCCTTCATTTGGTCAGGATTCAGTACAATGTTTATCTGACTGATGCCTGGGCGTTACACCCCTCTCATCAGGACCACTTTAACCTTTGGCAAAGTAAGAGGGAATACCTATCCTTCCTTTTTAACAACACAGTGTTTTTTTTTTTTCTTGCTCACACTATAATGCTGCTAACTTCATTTAATCAGAGAAACAATCATTGTGCTATTTGGACTAGCATTTCCCTATCTACTGAGGTGGAAGGGTACTCTAGCTTGCACTAGAAATATCAAAGTGTATTGTACAATAAAAAGTCCTACATTCCAGATGCTTATAAAAATACAAAAGTATTGACATACAAATATACTTAAAGTACCCAAAATAAAAGTACTCATTATGCAGATTGGCCAATTTCAGAATAATATAATATGTTTTGTTAATATTATTTATATATTGATGTGTTTATCATAGCTGGTAATGGTGGGATTCATTTTAATTAATTGACTGCAGGGTAGCTTGTGAATTTTACTCCAGGTGTAACTAAATACTCAAGTGTTGATCATATTGTTTATCACTAAAGGGACTACAGAAATGTATTGGTGTAAGTACAATATTTACCTCAGAATTGTAGTGGAGTAGAAGTACAAAGTAACATACAAATGGAAATACTCAAGTAAACTACCTCAGAAGTGTACTTACATGTTGTACACATTCAATTCTCATTGGGCTTACAGGACAAGCATTTCCCTAAATGGCTGTAGAGTTAAGTTTCTGTGAGATTTGCTGTCAGCTAAACTACTTCGCTCTTCTTTCTTTCTGTCTATTCGTGTGTATTCTCTTTTTTATCAATTTAGTACGTTTGCACAGTCTTTTGGAAGAATGGATACTCTTATTCCCACCATCAACCGGCTGCAGGAGGTGTTTCTCACAGTGGGGGCGGATGTCATACAGCTGCCTCAGATAGTCGTGGTTGGAAGTCAGGTCAGTAACAAAAAACACACAATGATAAGCTTAATTATAACCGTCATCATAATCTGTAAACCCTGCCTGAACTGAGTTTCTATTTGATCATACATTGAATATCCTATGTGAATATAAACATGCTGAATTGTTTTAATAATTTGTCGTCACAGAGCAGTGGAAAGAGCTCTGTTTTGGAGAGCCTGGTTGGACGGGATTTCCTGCCTCGGGGATCAGGAATAGTCACAAGACGACCCCTCGTGTTGCAGCTTGTCAATGTGGCGCCTCTGCAGGACAGACTGAAGACAGAGAATGGTACCTTCATATTTATACACAGTTTACATTAGAGGACAGCTGTTTTGGTTATCCCTGAAAACACACTATCAAGGGGTGTTACTAATTAAGATAGTGAATATCAGCCTAGGAAGTAGCACAATGCTTGTTATATATTTGTGTAGGCATGCTGTCTGCTAGAAGTAGGTTATATGTGATTAGCACTTAGGCATGGCACTTTCACTAACTGTTTGAACTGCAAGCAATTCCTTGTGGAGCCTCTCTTTGCTAACATGCAATCTGTCTTCCTCTTTTTCTTCTTCACCACTGCTCCTTCAGGAAATGGGATAAAACAAAATGCCCAAATCAGCTATCCAGGTCTCTTTATATTTTGGGTTCCTCTTTGTTTAACTTCCCCTCAACCGCTCTGTTCATTCTGATCTGTATCTGTCAAGCATGTCAAGTCCATTTTTGTAATATTTGAGATGACATTATTTATCCCCCAAAACAGTACATTGGTGCATCTTTGTAAAATCACTCACTGAAATATGTTTGTGCAGGTGTCAAAGCTGAAGAATGGGGTACTTTCCTGCACTGCAAGGGCCAGGTATGTTTATCTGCATGATTCAAATGATGCATATTTTTCCCAACGTTTTGGAAAAGTCATGGAAATGTAACTAAAATTGAATCAAATATAATTTATATTTGATCTAATCGCCAAAATAGTAATAATATAATGATAATAAATACTGTATGGTATAGTAATGAAACTTAAAATGGCTTTTAACTGTCGAGGTATTTTGCTGGTGAGAGATGTTTACATCACGCCCTCTAGTCTACAGTTGCTTTAGCGTGTAGAAGCTAGTAAGCCTATTTGATTTGTGTTAGATAGGCACAACATAGACCTTATTTTCCTGTTCCATGTTCAAATAAACTATTTTCAGTGGCACCGCTGAGAAAGAGTACCGTAATTTCCGGACTATTAAGCGCACCTTAATATAAGCCGCACCCACTGCATTT
>CALSBZ010004415.1:309780-331662 GCA_943591055.1 Gobionotothen gibberifrons
GTGTGTGTGTGTGTGTGTGTGTGTGTGTGTGTGTGTGTTGCAGGGTCCGCGGCCAGCTCTCTTTGTGCCCGAGGTGTCTTTTGAGTTGTTGGCGAAGCGCCAAATTAAGCGTCTGGAGGAGCCCAGTATGCGCTGTGTGGAGCTGGTTCATGAAGAGCTGCAGAGGATCATCCAGCACTGCTCCTCCTATAGCACACAGGTTAGCCAGGAGATGCTAATATATGTTTGACATTTGACTGACTTTGTTCAATAAACGGACTTGGATTAGCATTAATTATGAAAGCTCTAAGAGTATGTCTTTTTTTCTCCAAGGAGCTTCTGCGATTCCCCAAACTGCACGATTCCATTGTTGAAGTAGTGACTGGATTACTGAGGAAGCGCCTGCCGATTACTAATGAAATGGTAATCCACAGCTTCGCTTCAATATTTCATACTAATTAAAAAAACTAACACGCCAAGTCCTATTATCCACCTTCATTCTGCTTTTTTCCCCTTTAGGTACACAATTTAGTATCCATAGAGCTCGCCTACATCAACACGAAGCATCCCGACTTCACGGACGCAGCGCAGGTCTCTGCATCTGTCAACAGTCAGCAGGTAGGTGTTGGGCCCTTACAGCAGGTACACTCACGGCCCGTCCACACAGCGGTGTGCGTTGACGCTTCAACATTCACTTTTCGCCGAACTGCATTGTGGGAAGCGACACGGAGCTTTGCTGGCGTGTCTCGCTGCAAAAGTTGAGCAATGTTCAACTTTTGACGCCTCGGTAGAAGCGTCAGCCAATCGAATCATATGCCAGTACAAGCTCTAGCCAATCAAACCGCTGCTTGTGTGTCAGGGGCGGGAGATTCATGTGATTAGTTGTTGGTCGAGTTTCAGACACGCCCGCCGGCAAGCGACAACGCACGCCGCTGTGTGGACGGGCCGTCATTTGTCCTTTATTCTGCTAGGGCAGTGATTCTCAAGTGGGGGTACGCGGACCCCTAGGGGTACGTTGGGGTACTGCAGGGTGAGATAAAAAATAAAAAAAGGTTAATTAAAAAAATACCATGCATGATTACAAAAATAATCTTAGTACAATAAGTTAAATAGAAAACACATATTTATAGTTTTTAATAATATATAATTTTGTTCATTGGTTTGTTAAACATATATTAATTCTATTGAAAAACTGCATAAAGATAAAAATATCCTTAGTTTGTTGTAATTCATTCATTAAGGAGTTAATAAATCAAACACTGATGGAACATCACTATATTGTAATTATGTATAAAGGCTTTTTCTGTCAAAAATGTCCGGGGTCGGTCAGGGGTACTTGGCTGAGAAAATGTTTCAAAGGGGGTACATTACTGAAAAAGGGTAAACAGCAGGAGTCCAGTTCTGTAACCATTATGTTTCACAGCCAAACATTGGAGTCCCTTTTATAGTCTAATTCCAGACTCCAGAAATGGCTTTGACCCTTCTGACTTCCTCTGGTTTCTCGCTGTCAGGCGGAGGCCGTTGATGGAGGGAAGCGCTGGAAGAACGAGAAGGTGGCGGAAGAGAAAATCCCCGCTGCTGGTTTTGGCAGCTCCACAAAAGGCCAGGCCATTAACCTCCTCGACACGGTGAGTGGCGGGATTAGCCGTGGGACAAAACACTTAGCGGTGAATACATTGCTCACTGTCAACATGTCCCCCTTGCCTCTGTCCCTCGGCCAGGCGGTGCCCGCGTCCCGCAAGCTGAGCTCCAAGGAGCAGAGGGACTGCGAGGTTATCTCTCGCCTCATCCATTCCTACTTCCTCATCGTACGCAAAAGCATCCAGGACAGGTCGGACTGAACTCCAGAGCACTCCCCATGTCCCTTTCTTTCTACTCACTTGAGCTCAGTTGTCAGTGATGCTGATTTTCCAAACTGTGTGTGTTCGCAGTGTGCCCAAGACAGTGATGCACTTCCTGGTGAACTTTGTGAAGGAGCATCTGCAGAGTGAGCTGGTGGGTCAGCTGTACAAACAGCCGCTGCTGCAGGACCTGCTCATTGAGTCTCAGGACACGGCCCAGCAGCGGACCGAGGTCGCTCAGATGCTCGAGGTAAAACTGGCTGCCTCTGAGACTCAAGAACTTGCAAGTCATTTGTCTTTTTCGTTTATCTACTAGTTTAAAGCCGGGGATTTAACCACCCTCTTTTTTTCTTCTTTCTTTTTCTCAGGCCCTCAAAAAAGCCAATACCATCATCTGTGAGATCCGGGAGACCCATCTGTTCTAACGAGAGGAAACGAACACTTCCCTTGTCACAGGACAGCTTTGAGAGTATGAGAGTGTATGTGAGTTTACAGCACTGAGAGAGTGTGTGTCAGAGTGTGTGTGTGTTTGTCAATGTGTGGCAGCGCTACTGTCTTCTCATGGACAAATGAGACACATTTAGATCTACTTGATCCCATTAGCTGTCACTCTGACCAGCGCCACTGGGGCTGTCGCTTTTCACTGTGAACTGAAGCGGAGCCGATTGATCAAACACTCAGGCCCAAAGAAACAGCCGTGAAACAAAATCGTTTTTTTAAGTTTGTGACAAAATGTGTGTCGGGTTTGTAAGGTTATTGCTGTAAGTGTACAATGTAGGTGATATGTGGAGTATTTAAAATGTTCTCTAGGGTGTTTTTTTTGGAAGGGTTATCAAACTATGTTAAACTTCTACAATTCCTCACTTTCCATAAAAAACTGGGCTTTTCCTCCGAGCCCCTTTAGCGGTGCTAAAACTATGTTTGATTACATCTGTTCCAACTGTAATCCCCTTTTGTGGGAGCACTCGCCAGAGATGGAATTAAAATGGAAATCCAACTCAATCAAAGATGACTGCAATGCCACACTGAACCCAAACCATGGTCGTTTGCGGAAATTAAAGTATGAATGCAGATGGTTTTCCCAGCTCGACTGCTGATCAATATCAGGTTCTTTTTTCCTCAGCCAACATGACATATCAGCCATACTGTTAACTGCTACTTGTTGTGTGTAGTCATGCATACATTACCCTCCTTTATAGGTTAGTAGGAGAAGAGTTGGACAGCCCCTTTAATGTAGAGTGTATATATTCCATAGTATTTAGAAAATAAATTATCAAAAAGTATAAGAAAAGTCAGTTACATGGGTCTGGTATCTTTTGTTAGATTTTAGATCCAGATGGTAATATCCTGTAGTTTCTCATTATATCCTGAAGCCATTTGTTCTGCTGTTAATAAGACAGAGAGATACAAAAGTTCCCAATTATTATCCCCGTCCACTAGTAAGGACACTGCCCAAAGTATGAGAGACTCGATGTGCAGAAACCTCCTGCATGCAGATTCATTCGTCCAATTATAGTTTCGTTGTGTGATATATTGCTCGACGTGTCACAATTTTTCATCTGTTCCTTAAACTTAAGTTGTTGTTCAGGCAGATGATTAATGTGAGTCTCGTCTAAAAGCCAAAACAAATACTTTTTCATAAAAATTAAGCTTTTCAGGAAGACCTGCTTTACCGGTGACAATCATTACAATAACTTATATAACCAACATCCTGTCAGTGTGTGTCTCTGATGTAGGTTTGCATGTGTGTGATCAGTATGCATGTGGGGACGTATGAATGGCTGAATTCTGTATATTTTGTATTATTTAAATGTATATTATTACGTGTCAACTGCCTATGAGTTCTTGCCTGCCAATATTTGTGGTAAATGTTTACTGAATAAGGTCTGCTGAGATTGAAGGAACTCATTAAACCCTGACAAAAGACACTGTGCAGAGTCTGTTTGGTGTTATGACGATATGCAGTTACAACAATAATGCATTGATCAGGTTTTGTTATATCTGTGTGTTTGTCTTCCACGGTGGCGCGGCTAAATATGTGATTTGATTCTCTCTGCTTCGCTTTATTGGTCTCAGGTGACTGAAAAAGTCAGTCAGTCAGATGGGTCTGTCACAGCTGCACCAAAAGGATAAGGGCAAAGTCTCCTGAAGGGTGCCCACATACACACACACACACGCCAGCATTGATGTGAGCAGCAGCCTCTTTCTGTTTGACTCACACACTGCACCACCTGCTAGGTAAAGTGATTTAAAAAAAAAAAAAAGGTGAACATTCACTCAGCTATCCATTCCTATTTAAATGACGGATTATTGGACTAAAAGCCAAGTAAATATTACAAACAAAACAAACATGTCGCTGATGACGATGACCTAATCTTTTATTTATAAGAAAAATATATGCTAGAGGGGGTAGGACCAGAAACGTTTTTTTTAAGCTTCTTCTTGCCCCTGTTGAACATGACAGACTATTTGAGAATTATTATTGTTTTCTTTTTTTCTTTATTTCTTTTTAATTATTATTTTGCACTTTGTTATAATTATTAATTTGAGTGAGGAAAAAAAAAGGAAAAAAGAGAATATATATAATATATTATTGTTGTATGTTTTTGTTTCTGACATGTTCAATAAAAAATGGACTAAAAAAATTAAACAGTTAAACCTGAGCAGAAGTTTGACAGGTGAGGCGATGGGTGTGCTGAATGTGTCTGCAACAGAGGAGAGCTGCTCATTAATGTTCGATGAGAGTGCGCGAGGAGGGCGCTACGGTACACAGCAAAACAAAAGTACGTTTCAGAAAAGAACCTAGTATATGAACTGTTCACACAGCTGTCAGATTGCATCTCCAACCAGACAAAACATGCGTGAACCCTGAGATAACATACTCTTTAGGTAATTGTTTTAAATTGCCTGCACTTTTGTCTCCCAAATGTAGCCAGTTATTATGATCACCCCACCTCCCCACAAACTGAGACTAGACTAGACCATACCAACTCTGACAGCATGGGAGGGGGGGCTCATCTGCAGTGTCGTGACAACTGCATCAGCTTGGTGACATAAAAGCAGCTGCATTTGAGTGGAACAAGCTCAAAGCACTCTTTGGGGTGATTTATAAAACCTCTCCAGGCTGTCATGCCGTCCTCCAGTGATTCACGGCAGGTTTTCCCACTGCTCTCCCTCCTCGCCTCTCCTCCACCGGTGCGCCAGTCAGCAGAGCAAGCTGAACAAAGCCATGGGAGAGAGAGAGAGAGAGGGGAGCTTCTAGGAAGAAATGTCTCTCACTGACTCTGTCGCCTGGACAACCGGGTAAGAGAGGAGGGGAGGGTGCACAGTAGCGAGAGAGAAAGGAAAGGAGCATAAAAGGAGAGGAAAACAACACATTATTAACTGCTGAGATTACAGGATTCCTATAGTGTGTTTGGGGGGCGGGATGGGAATGGATTAGTCTGTCATTTTCCATTTGGGGTTCCCTTGGTGTGTCTCTTTCTTGATGAGTTATTAACTATGACAATAAAGCAGTTTTTTTTTCTTCCACACCAGAGCATGGATGAGATGAAATTGCAGAGCGCAAGTTCAGCACATTTCAAGTGGACCCTGCAGGCCTGAACGCTTCACCTGTAATTCTCTTCTCATCAGGTAAGATCATCCTCAGTGTTGCAAGCATGTGCATTAATAGGGACGCTATTTGTTCGCGCCTAATTTACAGATAGAAAATATTAATTGCTGAAGGGAAACTGTAAAAAAAATCAAGGTAATGCTAGGAAAAATCCATATATTGATTGAATAAGCTTTAATAAATCAACGAAAAGTCCTCATATCTGCTTGGAGTACAAGCTTTGTGCGTCAGATTAACTCTGCAGCAGATAAGTTAGTCTTCTTATGTGTTTGAATATCTTGTCTTTCTGAGAAAAAGAAAATACCATCACTGTAGTACAGTTACAATATTTTATTCAGGAGAGTGTGAGAGATTGCACGGTACAGCCTCAGGATGCTTCTCAGTACACACAGCTTTGCGCTCACATCGACAATGAAAAAAAAATGTTGTTTGGTGCAAATAGATCTCGAGAGTTTGTCTTGAAGACTCCAGATTCCCAGTGCGTAGAAGGCATGTCCGCTACACGTCCTGCTGAGCACTCAAGCATGAGGAGATATTCATACAGACCTAGTGGTGAAATGAATGAGGTGGTTTACACCTTGCTGAATGTGTGTGCAGGTAGCATGTGATATCCATATTGGATGAGAGAGGAGATACAACTGAGGAGGGTGGGGTTATTTTTAGCTGCTGTCAATAAAGAAGGTTACACATCTCACCTTTTGTGGGAAAGACAGAGACACGGAGATAAAAGGCAGAGAGAGGGGAGAAAGGGGTAGGAGAGTGAGGCAAGGCGGGGATGAGAGAGAGAGATTACAGGTGAAGTGTTGAGGATCGCAGAATGCCGGGATTGCTCAGAGCCCCCAACTCAAATACCAGATGCAATCCAGAGATGAAGTGAAGGGTAAAAGGGCTGACACGCTGCTTATGTGCGCTTTTATGGGAGATAAGACACACAAGAAAATCTGCTCTAGTGGAGTTTCACCCTTCTTTTGCTCCTGCGGGCTCCACACATATAGCCCTGTGCAGCACGACACTTCTGCTGAAAAGAAGGCAGGTACAGATGGCAACACTTCTGTTCAAATATTCAATAGAGAAAGCGACACAGAAAGTTCAAAATGAAGTCTTACATCTTGGATTCATACAAGCTTTTTACACCTCCATAAGCTGCAATGCACTTGAGGCCTCTCTGTGCATGTATCTTTCACACAGCTTAGTCTAAAACGGTATTATACGAAACACAGCCCCCTAATATAGACTGAGCCACGAGGGAGCCAGCGTTTGTTCCAAGGATGCCAAATTACACTCTTTTTTCTTTTCTTTTTTTGATCCACACCTGCACAGGTTTCGAAACTGACTTTGTACTCGTAATCTTTGCAGAAAAAATAGCAGCGTCAAACACTCCCGGGAGCTTGTAAACACATTAGTCATAGCAGGCTCTGCTGCACACCGCTCATAATTATCGTACGAGGGGGCAATGTTCTTGGATGTGAAGACTCATAAAGAGAGAAAAGCATGTGTCCTGAAGGCAACGCATCACTGTGGTTACCTTTCACTGTACCTGCATGCCAGGTTAGCATGCTGCACACAGTCTACCCTAATGTCTAATGGGCACTAAGTCTGCACATCAGTCTCTAATGAATTCCTCAAACTGTCAGACTTTGACATCTGCACCACTAATCAGCCTGTTTGATGTGGAGACTGACACAGACATGGAGATCTGCCTGTAGCCCTCTCAATTAGATTTCCCATTTGAATATTAAACAGCCGAAAAGCACCATTTCTTTCCGCAGATATCTGAGGTGATGGTTGTTTGTTTGACAGTCATTCCCCAGGCTTCTCTTTCCACTCCTCATCATATTTCTGTTCTCGTCTGCTTGCCTCCTCTCATCCTCTGTTGTTGATGAGAGCGCCATCATCAAAACAAAGCTGGAGAGGCAGAGATGATGAAATGGAACAGGATTACAATAATGGTATTCAAACCAGAGCTGTATTCCATTTCATTTACTCTGAATGTGTAATTACATCTCTGATATTTCTCCCTGATTTAGCCACATAATTGGTTGGGCAGAAAAACATTAGAAAAATGAAAAGTAGCTCTCATGGAAGCAATACAGAAAACAACATAATTACACTCATTTTGAAATATCAGCCCATGATTGACCAAATGATGCCACCAAGTTACAGACGATCACATTGAAAAAAAGCCTATTCCCGTGTTATTTTAGACGTACAAAGCACAGTGATGACCACAATTAATGAGATGATCTGGTTGGGCTCGCATATTTTCTTCTCTGTTTGCACACTTTAGTGCCAAACCTCCCAACACCATGAATGGATTTGTCTTCTGAAAGAGCACGTTCACATTCGCAGTGTGTGGGCAGATGTTGGTGTCCTTGTCTCTGCAGCGAGATGACATGGCGATTAATAAAAGAAACGTTGTGGGAATGAAACGATTGGTCCAAGAAAGTCATTTTTTTCCCACAGTGTATTGAACAGTGTTTGCTTTTAATCTCAACAGACAAACTCACATGTAGCTTACATCTCCGTAAGCATACATAAGAAAGGTGGCGTTTAAGTTCTTAAATCAATGTCTATCTCAAAAAGTATAGAAATACAAGTAACGCTGTTATCAATGTTGCCATGACTTCCTCCATTTGTAGTGAACTTCGGTGGTGATTTTTCTCCAGCAGACACAAACACATCTTTCCTTTGGCTCTACTATGAAATAAAGTCAGTCGTGTTTCTCAAACTTTTTCATACCAAGGACCACTTCACCAATAAAAAACACTCGCGGACCACCTAACTCCACAAATATCAAAAAACACATCGTTTTTCTAGAACAGATTACAAATCGTCTGAAAATGGTACAAAGAAGTGGCAACATGTGTGATGAAGGTGTTGCGTTGGGCTATATCAAGCAATCGAAAGTGAAAGTGAAACTCAACCTCGCTCCATTGCGGAGATATTCCCGCGAGAGTGCGGAAAACTGAAATGTATTTATTTATTTCAAATGTGAAATGTTACCAATATACTCACGGACCACTAGGGGGCGCTCACGGACAACCAGTGGTCCGCGGACCACACTTTGAGAAGCACTGGTCTAGGTGAAAAAGCACGAACACAAATCTCATAAATCCAGCAGCCTCTTGTTTATTGATAGCTTCAGGGTCTGTCTCCGAAGAGTTCTCCTTCCCTGCTTTCCAACTCTAGCAGTCTTTATCATTTTTACAAATATCGATTACATGCTATAATTTGTAAATTCTCCTTTTTTTGATGGATTTTCTCTTCAACTCCAGGGCCGGGCGCAGCTATCTTTTACACATAATCAAGATTCCCTGTCTTACCTGGCTGACCTTAAAGCCCGGCTCTAAGCAGAATAAATAAATGTCTTAGTGGGCTCACTGCCACTTGAATGCAAACTGCAGTGTGTCACCTATTGACACTATTATTCAAAGACCGCCCGTCACAGGAGAGAACCCCTCTCTTAATCCACCACTCGCTCTTCTTGTCGGTAATTACACATGTGAGATGATTTCATTTGCTGCAGCGCAGACACGGCGGCTGTTGATATGTAAAAGCCACCAGCAGCTCCTCTCCAGGTGATAATGGCTTTCACACGCTGACAGAGAGAAGAAGTGAATCACATCTTTTAGTCTCACTCCCAAACTGTGATCAGCATCCTAAAGCAGGCCATTTTCTCTTCCAAGCCCTTGAGAGAAAAAGGTCTCCCCTCCTCAATCTTCGGCGAATGTGAGCCCTTTGTCAACAGCTGCTTGAGGACAAACGTACTTCTCACGTCCTTGCTCGCTTAGTGCAACTTCTGGAAGTTATCTTGTCCTTCATTCTGCTGTCTGATGCATTCACTTGTGTCCTTCATCCTGGAGTTCAAACATCCAATGTGTTCTCCTCCGAAGATGGAAAGGGGGTGTTAGTTTAGTGAGTGATGATAAAGTGGTGTTATGTGTCCCTGACAGGTGCCAGCATGGATGTGGAGGATGAGCCGCTGCTGTTTCAGACCAGCTGGGGAGGCGAGGAAGATGATGAGGAGGAGGAGCAGGAGGAAGAAGATGGAGTAGAACACGCAGCAGGTCGGAGGTGCTTCTCTGGGGACGAGTGTGGACTGTGGAGGGCAGTGGGGTGGGTGTACACTCAGCCCTGGGCCAGTGGAGTGGTTTTAGGGGTAGTTGTGTCACTACCCTGTGCCCTGTTTGCCTACATGCTCCTCTACTGCCCTCCTCTGGACATAGACCTGTCCTACAGTGCCTTTGAGGTTCACAGCCACTTCTCTGCAGAGCGCTTCGACGCCCTCGCCATCGCTGTAAAGACTCAGCTGGGGTCATGGGACAGAAGTAGGCGGGACGTAGAGGACAGCGAGTCGGACGCCCTGATGGAGCTCCTGCTGGAGAGGCTGAGAGGACAGGAAGTGTTCAACAGGACGGATAATGAGGGCGTCAGGTCCCCCGCTCCTCAAAAAGAGCTCTTACAGGCAGCAGATGCTCAGAGGAGAGGGTCCGCTGTGAGCACAGATGAAAGCACAGTGCTTGATATGGGTCAGGATGAAACGGGGAAGCACTCAAATCAAACAGCAGAGGAGGAGGCGGAGAGATCACGGGATGGAAATATGACTCTCACCAGGAGGCGCAGGTTTGCTCCCAATTACTACCTGCAGAGCCAGGCCCAGTGGAGGATAGAGCTGGTGTTTGTGGCTCAAGGGGAGGGGGACCTGAACATCTTCACTCCTGAACGCCTGCAGACCATTCACCATGTGGAGCGCCTGCTCATGCAGCACCCTCAGTTTCATCAGTTCTGCTGGAAGCCTCTGGAGATGCTGAGGGATCTGCCACTGGGACCCTCCTACTGCTCCCCCCCCAGCTCCCTCCTGTCCTACCTGTACCCCAGTGAGAGAGGAGGCAAGATCTACTACGATGGCATGGGCCCTGATCTTGCTGATATTCAAGGTGGGTCCAATTTAACAGATTTCAAGTGTGAAGAAATACATATCAGAATCAGTAGGTGGTCTTTATCTCTCTACATCAGAGGTGGGAAGTAGTGGAGTACAAATACTTACTGTACTTAAGTACATGTTTCTGGTATCAGTAGGCTACTTTACTTTTACTTCTTACATTTTTAAATACCTACTTTCTACTTCTTTCTGGGTTGACACGTATGAGGTATTTGACTTGATGTCATGGTGCATACATAAAAGTAAAACACTTTTTTAAAACATAGATAGAGAACTATTTTTAAGAAAACTATTATAACATTAAAAAATATTTAAACTAATAAAAAATATAGTAAAGAATATCGTAAAATATAGCAGTGTGTTTACATTGCATTACATACAAAATGGAATCATATATGGAATCAAATTCGGCAGTAATAAAAAAATAATACAAATACTTCGTTACTGTACTTAAGTACATGTTTCTGGTATCAGTACTTTACTCCACTACTTGTTTTTCTGACGACTTTTTACTTTGACTTTAAAATACCTACTTTCTACTTCTTTCTAGGTTGACATGCACGAGGCATTTGACTTGATGTCATGGTGCATACATAAAAGTTAAAAAATGTTTTAAAACATAGATAGAGAACTATTTTAAGAAAACTATTATAACATAAAAAAATATTTAAACTAGTAAAAAATATAGTTAAAAATATCGTAAAATATAGCAGTGAAATAGAATGGAATCATATATGGAATAAAATTCGGCAGTAATAAAAAAAGAAAACTAAAATGTAATACAAAAAGTCGTCCTAACATATCCTGTGTTTGTATTCCCAGGGTCTCTGAGTCTGGCCATCACCCACCCACAGTTCTACTGGTACGTGGATGAGAGTCTGTCTCCTGAGCGTCTCTCCTCCTCTCTCTTACGCAGTGAGATCCACTTCGGGGCTCCTCTCCCCTCCTTCTACTCCCTGCAGGACCGAGCTCACGAGCAGAGGTCACGCTTCAAAGACTTTGTGGTTCAGTACGCAGACATCCTGGCCAAGCAGTCTACCAGGTCAGGAGGGAATCATAGTACATCATCCATCCTTTCAGGGTTCATTTTGCTGCATTTCAGTCACTTTTCCAACACATTTGTAATAAATGGTTACAAAAACATTTCACCATTTTTTTTCATTCCAGGCATATTTTTATTAAATCTGCCCTTTGTGACCTACAGTTGAGGTTTTCTGGTAGAATATAAACAAATGCACTTTCTTGTGTTTGAACGTTAATTATTAGTCAAAAGAAAGGGGGCATACTTGTGGGTGAAGTGGGGGATGCTGGAGATGTACTGAGGTATTTTTAAGTCTTTCCCAACACAAAAGAGTAGGCTCCCATACTTTGTCAGGGGTGTCAAACTCAATTTCATCACGGGCCACATCAGCATCATGGTTGCACTTAAAGGGCCGGTTGTAACTTTAAGACTATATAAAAATGCATATATAAATATTTTAATAAATATAAAATAATGTATTATATTACATGATTGCCTCTGCATTGGATTATTATCGGATAAGGTAATAACTTCATAATTAACTAGGTCTGAAAGCAGAAGTCTAGGGCAAATAATTGCAAGTCTGTTCAGTGAGAATGTCACAAAATTATTTAAAAAGAAAAACCACATTCTGAAAATCCAAAAAAATAAGTGAAATTTTGAAGAAAAAAAAACACTTTGGAAAAAAAGCAACATACATTTTTTTTTTTAGATGCATTGTGGGACATGTAGTTTATGGGCAATGTGCTTCTGTAAATCGCCATGTATAATAAACATATTATATTCTTTGCAAGCTCTTGTGGGGCCACAGAAAATGAAGTCGCGGGCCGGATTTGGCCCCCGGGCCTTGAGTTTGACACCCCTGCCGTATATGAAACAGAAAAAATGCGTTATCCTTTCACGTTAAATCCCGTTAAGTTACCTCATTGCAGCTCCGGCTCCTAAGTTTAATTCACAACATGCACCCTTTCTACTTGAAAAGCATCGAAGATCATGTCAAGGAAAATTAAAACCACAAGAAATGTTTGTAAATAAGAAACAAAATGTGATGTTATTTTGTATCTGCTGCCCCAGCCAGGTGAAGGTGCTGTACGGGGGCACGGAGCTGTTTGACGATGAGGTGAGACACACCTTTCACAACGACATGATGCTGGCTGTCATCAGTGGAGCCTGCATCACTGTGCTCGTCTATGTCCTCACCTCCTTTTCTGGTACAGTAGGACCTGCTCTTTAATCCACGTTCATTCATGTGTACACTTCTAAATGTTTCCTTTTTTGTTGTCCTTTGATATCATATGAATGTTAACACGCTCCTTCTTGTCTCTCTGTAGTGTTCCTGACTTTCTTTGGGCTCGCCAGCATTGGACTGAGCTGCCTGATGGCTCTTTTCTTGTACCACGTTGTTTTTGGCGTGAGGTACCTGGGCATTCTCAATGGAGTTGCAGCCTTTGTTATTATTGGGATTGGTAAGAGAAAAGAAACACTAGTTATTTTATTATTTTAAAATGCCCTATTCTGCTCATTTTCAGGTTCATATTTGTATTTTGTGCCTCTACTGCAGGGGTGTCAAACTCAATTTCATCACGGGCCACATTCGCATTATGGTTGCACTTAAAGGGCCGGTTGTAACTTTAAGACTATATAAAAATACATATATAAATATTTAATATACATAAAATAATGTATTATTTTACATTATTGCCTCTGCATTGGATTATTATCAGATAGGGTAATAACTTCATAATTAACTACGCCTGAAAGCAGAAGTCTAGGGCAAATAATTGCAAGTCTCTTCAGTGAGAATGCCACAAAATAATTAAAAAAGAAAAGCAAAATACATTTTTTCAAAAGTGACATTTTGAAGAAAAAAAGTAACATTTTGAAAAAAAAGTCAATTCCGAGAAAAAAGGCATATTTAGAAGAAAAAAAGTCAAATCTGAGATGCATTGTGGGACATGTAGTTTATGGGCAACGTGCTTCTGTAAATCGCCATGTAACCGTATAACAAACATATTATATTCTTTGCAAGCTCTTGTGGGGCCACAGAAAATGAAGTCGCGGGCCGGATTTGGTCCCCGGGCCTTGAGTTTGACACCCCTGCTCTACTGTGACACGATAACATGCTTTATTACATGGCTTAGTTGAATACTCGATTCTGATTGGTCAATTCACAACACGTGACACGTTGTTAATCCAGAACAGACAGACCGCTGTCAAGGACTTATTGACCGTTGTTAAGGACGCTTACATCTGCACAAACAAGTCCGTTCGATTTAACTGTATACAGTTTGGGCTCTAACTGACAAGACAAGAGCGTGAATTCGCGTCGGGCTCCTGATCAGCCTGTTGGTGTTCTTTTCCCCATAATGACCGCGTCGCTGCACATTATCCCTTACTTAATGTTCAAAAAGCTCTTTGCTCATACGGCCTGTGCTGCAGTCACCTCTTTTCACCCTCTGTCTGGGAGAGAAACTCCCTCTGGAGGGACTTTAGCCTTGGCAGACCCTTTACATGCATAAAATATATATAACACTGCAGGAAAGAGAAAACCCCGGAAAGTGTAATAGGGCCCCTTTAAGGAATAGTTCTATACTTGGGAAGTGCGAAGACTATCTTTAAACATGAGAGTTGAATCTTATAAGCTAAAAAGTAAAAAAAAATATCAATCTATTGCTTTAAACATTGACATAGTTTTTTTCTTTTTCGGTACATTACGGATGAAATGTCATAAGGCTTTTCTTTTCTTCTCTCTTGTTGCTCAGGGGTGGATGATGTATTCGTGTTCATCAGTACCTTCCGACAGGCTTCCCATCTGCGTCAGCCGCAGCAGAGAATGATCTACACGATTAAAACAGCCGGCCGCGCTACTTTCCTCACCTCCTTCACTACCGCCGCTGCCTACGCTGCCAACACTTTCTCTCAGGTATTCTAGAGGAGAAGCCCGGACGCTAATAGGATCAGTACAGGGAGTATAAATGACTCCCCTGCTATGGATGAACAGAACTGCCTCTCTCAGCAGACAGGCATTTTCACACGATAAGCACAAATTAAATGTTTCAAGGTCCTTTACACTGCTCTTCGTTTAACCGACACTTAGATCCCGGCCGTGCATGACTTCGGCTTATTCATGGCCCTCATTGTGAGCTGCTGCTGGCTCTGGGTCTCCGCCCTGATGCCCGCCGCCCTGTGCATCTGGACTGAGGTTGTGGAGCCTCAGGAACACGCCTGGTTGAATTGGTGAGATGTTGCTCCCTTAAAGGTCCCCTATTATACTGTTTTTCATCAACATATTATAGGTCTCAGATATATACAAACATGTCTCTGAAGTGTTTGGCTCCAAACACCAAACAGATCATTGCAGCATTACCCATAATCCCCTCTGTTTCAGCCCTGTTTCAAAAGTGCTGATTCTCTGTCTGTTACTTTAGATGAAAATAAGGAGCCACTCCCCACGCCCCTCAGAGAGAGATTTGGTTAAAAAGAACACTATAGCCGCGTTCACACCGCGTACTTTGCAGTACTCAGTGCCTGGCACTCAGTGTGGGGCACTCATGGGGGACTGAGTACAGATCGCGTTCACACCGCGTTCAATGAGGGAAGATTACACAAATGAAGCCGCTGACGTAACTTCTTCTTCTTCTGCTTTGGGTTTACTGGCAGGCCGCAAACAACTTCACGGCGTATACTGCCACCCGAAGTCCCCGGCCGGACGTCCCCGGAGTTGGGGACTGGCTTCAGGAGAAGCTGCTGGGACTCCCAGCAGCTTCTCCTGAAGCCTTCCGAGTAAATCGCCAGAACGCCGACACCTCCTCATCTCCACCGCTCCCATGTTTTTTTTTGTGTTGCCATAAGTTAGTCTCTCTCCGTTGGTGCGCGGGGCTAATGCTAATAATGCTAATGCCACAAATACAATGGCGGCGTCAAAAAACTTTTCAGAGTTTTAAGGGGCGTGGTTTGCAATTCGCAATCAGAACTGGGGCACTTTTTTCCCCCAGGAGAGTACCACCTCTCTAGCAGGCACTAAACATGGGGCTAAAAGTGCCCTGAACCAAGTGAACTTTTTGGTGTGAACGCAACGGGCACTGGCACTAACGGAACTAAAGGGGAAAAGTACGGGTGAAAGTACTCTGGTGTGAACGTGGCTAATGGTGCTCTAGGAGGAGGTTCAGGTGATAAGGGGGGGGGGGGGGGGTACCTTGGTTGGTGATTGGCTAATGGTTACCAAGCCAAAACATCGTTATGACATCATAAAGTGGCCAAAATCTGATCAGCTCATTTTCAGACAGGTTTTTATAGAAATGGATCAGGACAAAAAGAGAGAGAATCTTTTTTCCTGAAACTTTCAGAATCTCTTTCCACAGAGGGGACACGTGTTTATGTAGAAAATACATGAAAAAGTGGGTTTTGCACAATATGTGACCTTTAACTTTGGTGTTAGACATTATTTGTGCATTCTGTGCGAGAACACAGTGTACTCTCTGCAGCTGTCTCTCCTCTAAACCGCCTCCTCCCCTCTGAAGCTGGAAGCTGTTTTCAGGACTGTCGGCGAGCCACAGTCCTTTGTCAGATGAGGATGATGATGTGGCACTTCTGTCAGTGGAGATGGAGCCAGGTGAGATTATTATCTTCGAGCACTGAGACAATCATGGGGGATGGGAAAGGGAATGAGTGGTTGTAAAACACTTCTGTCAAAGCACCTCAAAGTCTTCTGTCTTTGTCTCGGCCAGGCTCCTGTGACACAGACGGCGATGCATCCATTCTGTCCCTGTCGGTGGAGACACCTCCGTTTGCTCCGGGGCAGCAGCATGTGGGCGTGGTGAGCACTAACCTCCGATGGGCCCTGAAGCACTTAGCGGCAGAGCCAGCTGTGGAGCGACGGAAAGCCGTTCTAGGTGAGGTTTGATATCCTGTTTGTTTTCCATGGTCTCGCTCCAAAAAAATATCAATGGAGACCAATCAGGACTGCTGAAAGTCTACACACACTGAACACTTCGGTTGTAGACGTTGCACCTAGGCACGTAAATAACAAAATGGAAACAAATCTAAGTGGTAGTACTTGAATCATTACGGGCACTTACAACAGCATGGCTTATTTAAAGCTAATGTTTGAGTGTGTGTTCTGAGTGTGTGTCTTTATCACACTTATTGTAAGAGGCTTTGGATACAAGCATCAGCTAAATTAAATGTAATGTGATGAGAATTATTTATATTTTTGTGTATCACTTTATAAGTCATAAAATACTTTCAGCAGACGGAAAAAATATCTTTTTTTCTGCATGTTTTGTGTGATAAAATGCTCCATAAACAAGACTGTAATTGATATGTTAACACAGCCCTTTGTAAACACCTTCAGAACACAGATACAACTATAAGTGATACTGAAGTGGAGGTTTCTGCTGAGAAAGAATATGAAAAACTCAGGACTCACTTTCTTGACAAGGCAATGTATTCTAAAGAAAACTAGAAAATATCAGGGAGTTGTATTTGTTCCGTTTTCTCAGGCATTGTCAGCCCAGAGAGTTACCTCAGCTCATCAAGTCAATATGTTCATAGTTATTGTATAAAAAGCATCCAAGCAATGTAGCGCAAACAATTGATAAAACACAGAACAAATAAGAACTTAAAGCCATGAACACTTATTTTCACATTAGAATGAAAGGCGTGAACACAAACAGACATCCAGCCCTTTCGTGTCCAGCCTGAGGCGCTTCAGTCTGCCAGAGGAAGAGCAAACACCTCTCCCCCAGCATTCATCCTCCCTCTTTTACGGAGTGACTGTAATTGATCGTTGCTCCTGATCGGTCTCACAGCTGCTCTATCTGCTCCATCAGACCCTCCCCTCTGCTATCATCTGTCTTTGTCCTCCTGTCGCCCAGGTGTCTTCCTCCTGGTTCTGCTCTTATCTGCCGGCTGCTGCTGTTTCCTGAGGCCGGCCACTCACGCCCCCCTCCTCTTCCGCCGGGACACAAACCTCCAGACTCTGCTGGCTCTGAGGAGCAACCTCAGCGGGCAGGGCATCTCCTGCCCCATGTGCTCAGGTGAGACTGCCCTGCTCCTCGGGTAAAGGGATGCTTCACCCATAAAGTGACCATTTGTACTTCAATGACTCACTTTCTGTTACCTTCAATCTTACAAGAAGACTTGGTTTTGTCTGACGTGCCTCCACAGTCGACAAAGAATACAATACATTAGACTAGTTTTGGTAGATTTCAGTAAATGAGTGCCATGTCTAACAACAGCAGAACCATAGCAAAATATCCTAAATAAATATTCTCACACAACGCGTGCAGTATAATCCGAGTCTTATTTATCCAGATGTGTGCTCACTACTGCCAAAACACGTGCATTTGGTCTGCAACTTTAATATTTGAAACACTTCTACAGAAACAATCTCACATTTGCACGATTTTTTTATTGCACTAACTTACCTCCTTATTTCTTTTTAGGTCTTAAGTACTGTTCATGGTATGTTCCACTGATGGTGGAGCTTGGGACATTTTCATTGCCACAACTATGCTGTAGCTATTGTGCATATGACAGTTAGCGGCCCGTCCACACAGCAGCGTTAAAAAAAATCTTCCAACGCTTCTGCCCATTGACTTTGAACTTTGTCACTTTGCCTCGCTTTTCGCCGAACTGCATTGTGGGAAGCAAAGCGAAGATTTCCAGGATTTTCAGGATTCAAAAGTTGAGCAATGTTCAAATTTTGAAGCTTCTGAAGCTTCGGTGGAAGCGTCAGCCAATCAAATCATATGCCAGTACAAGCTCTAGCCAATCAAACCGCTGCTTGTGTGTCAGGGGCGGGAGATTCATGTGATTGGTTGTTGGTCGAGTTTCAGACACGCCCGCCGGCAAGCTTTTTCCAAAGCCGCTGTGTGGACGGGCCGTTAAAAAGGTTTTTGAAAAATTGCATGTTTTTTGTGAACTGTGTGAACCCATTTACTTTAATCCATCGGGACATTTTTTTTAGTTTTTTTACTCTTTGTTCACCTGCAGGCATGTTAGAAAAATAACTATTTCTTCAATATTTCAAGATAACAGGGGCTTAGTAATTAATATACAAATGGTCCTTTTACTTATCTAATAATCCTGTGTGTCTTCCAGGTGTGTTCATGGAAAAGCCCCATCCTCTGTACACACACACTTCTTCCTCAGCTTTTAAGTTCTCCACACATCAGCAGCACCCGAGCACCTCCACCTCCAATGCTCATCGGACCTCAGTAAAACCAAATTCAAACACCAACCAAACAGGTAATGATAATAATACATGGTTCACAAACATCCACTTCCTCTTTATTTCAAACCTCATTATTCTGAAACGTTTTACTTTGTTCTGTTGTTTAGACTTTTTACTCACAGTGTTCATATCAAAGTTGGACCACGTCTCCTCTGCAACCCTTTACCGCTTCTCCCTCAACACCAGCACCCCCTCCCCGTGGAAACTGTGCAGCACGGAGCATGAACAGGTGTCCTCATTTCAGGTGAGAGAGCAAACATGTAATGAGTTGTACCATAATGTCTCTGTGCTGCCTCTAAAGCGGCTTATAACTAATCTTGTTTCATCTGAATAGGCTTATAATCAGCCCCGCGGCAATTACACCAGCAGAATGACAGTGTGTGTTTCCCATGTGTACCACCCGTACCCCAGCTGGATGATCACATCCACCTCGTGTGAACCCCGGCACGGCTGGAGCCCAGAGTTTTCCTTTTATGTGGCGACGTCTGTGCAGCAGAGCAGCAGGTGACAACTCCAAGGAAAGACGTATAAGTATAAGTAGATGAGCTGTAATGACGTTTTAGTTTTGGTAGTTTTAAAAAAGTTAGTTAGATTATTTGTATTTGGGCAACAAGTGCCTTTATCTAAGTCAGGGGTGTCAAACTCAATTTCATCGCGGGCCTTAGCATTACGGTTACACTCAAAAGGGCCGGTTGTAACTATATAAATATACAGTCAGTCAAAAGTTTGGACACACCTTCTCATTTGAAGGTTTTTATTTATTTAATAATTGTCTACATTGTAGATTAATACTAAAGACATCAACACTATAAAATAACACATATGGATTTATCTAGTAAACAACAAAGTGTTACAAAATCCAGAATATTATTTATATTTTAGATTCTTCAAATTAGCCCCCTTTTGCCTTGAGGACAGCTTTGCACACTCTTGGATTTTCTATATAAATATATAATATATATTAAATAATGTATTCTATTACATTATTGGCTCTGCGTTGGATTATTATCAGTTCTGGTAATAACTTCATAAATGACTACGTCTGAAAGCAGAAGTCTAGGGCAAATAATTGAAAGCAAATATTCAACAATCACACCAATTGTATTGTATATAATATTCTTTGCAAGCTCTTGCGGGCCACATAACATGAGGTTGCGGGCCGGATTCGGCCCACGGGCCTTGAGTTTGACACCACTGATCTAAGTGAACGTATTGAGAGTGGGAGTCAGAGGGGATGACACGCAGAAAATGGTCCCAGGCTGGATTCAAACCTGGGTCCTCTGCATGGGGGACCAAGCCTCACTTCATCTACCAACTGGAGCTAAATGTTGGACCCTTTAAATCGATGTGTTGTGCGCCGAAGTTTACATTGCTCTGCAGAAAAATGTATTCGTACATTGTTGTGCTGTTGAGGTATATTTTCAGCTCTGCTTTTCCTGTCTCAGGAGATTGTACTTCGCGCAGCGCCACCTGAGGCCTCATCCCAGCCGAGTGTGTGTCAACCCGCCCGGCTGTGGCATCAGTTTTGGGCCTGACGGACCCACACAGGGATCCTTTTATCTTCCTTTTCCCAGCGGTGAGCAAGCAAGCCTCAGAAAGCATCATCAGTCCTCCAAGGAAGCTATCTCCTTAGAGCATGTGTCACACTGCTGAAATGTATTTTTTTCCCTCACACTGAGTCTTAATAATAGAGTGATATACACATTGCTTCTTAAAGTGGCGCTTTCTCAACCCACGGGAGGGTTTCCCACAGAATTGCAGCTACAGAGATATTTATACTCTGTATAACTAGATGCCTGTTGAGAGACTTTCCCTCTGGTTCTATTTTCAAAGATCCCTCGTCTGCTGCCAAGATGAAGTCATCCAAAACGTTTGGTTTCAACCCTTGCAGTGGGGGGGCATGTGGCCGCCCGGCGGTGCGTCCTCTGGTGGACACCGGGGCCATGGTGTTCGTTGTGTTCGGCATCCTGGGAGTCAACCGGACCGAGCACAGGGACAACCACGTGATCGGAGATATGGTGAGGCTCACACTTGTGCATCTTAATAATCATCAACAGAAGTAAATCAGAGGTAGATGTATGAATAGTCTCATGTGGCTGACGTGGTGTTTAAATCTCTTCAAAGGGCAGCATCATATTGGATCCAGACTTCGATGTGTTCCAGGAAATGGAGCATCTTTGCAAAATCTGTAAAGCTATAAGCGCAAACACACAACTCGTGAAGCCTGGAGGAGCGCAGTGTTTACCTTCAGGTAACACACACACACACACACACACACACACACTCACATTTAATTTAAAAAGGATCAGTCACGTTTACCGTTACCGCAGTTTGAGCAAAAGGGCACTTCATGCACTGCTTCCTCAGATATTCATATTTGCTTTTCTTAATGATTTTTAATAGGAAATTGAATGTGTTGGGCTTTTGGACTATAGCTTAGAAAAAAGTGTAAACTTCTGCAATCTCACGGGGATTTTATAAAACCAAATAAAAAAGAAATGAATTAAGAAATTATATAAAATAATTGTGAAATAATCAGTAAAATAAACCCTTAAACTTTATTTTAGACACTTTATTGCAGTTTGCAGCTCAAACTGCAATGTATGAAAGACTTAACTTGGTCAACTTGCTCAAACACTCAAATCCAAAGCAAAGTCCTGGTAAACTATTTCACAAAATTCTTGACAATGTGTTCTGTCCTGTCCCCCTCAGGTAACAAGCTGTCTTCTGTCCTGCCTCTGCTCCACCCTGAGTGTCTCTCCCTCCCGCAGCCCAACCTGCTCCCGGGGCAGCTCTCCCACGGGGCGGTGGGGCTGCACGGAGGAAAGGTCCGCTGGCTGTCCATGGCCTTTGAGTCCGTGAGTCCCTTCATCTCCAGCTTTTCATGTTCCTTCATCACAGAGCGGCACATTTGAATTTCACTGTCATGCCTTTAACTCGACCTCTCTCTTATCCCCAGACCACATACAAGGGCAAGTCCTCCTTTCAGACCTACTCCGACTTCCTTCAGTGGGAGAACTTTATCCAGGAGCAGCTCGCCTCTCTCCCACAATCCTCTGCTCTGCAACGGGGTTTCCAGACCTGCGAGCACTGGAAGCAGATCTTCATGGAAATCATAGGCGAGTGACAAAAATGTCTGTTCTGCAAACTTAAGATTTAAAGGTCACCTATTATGCAAAATACACTTTTACATGTCTTTTCTACATGTGTCCCCTCTTCTTCATGTCTCTTCTACATCAACATGTGTCC
>CALSBZ010004415.1:331672-355977 GCA_943591055.1 Gobionotothen gibberifrons
TGTCCCCTCTTCTTCATGTCTCTTCTACATCAACATGTGTCCCCTCTGTGGAAAGACATTCTGAAAGTTTCAGGAACAAAGATTCTCTCTCTTTTTGTCCTGATCCATTTCTATAAAAACCTGTCTGAAAATGAGCTGATCCGATTTTGGCCACTTTATGATGTCATAACGATTTTTTGGCTTGGTAACCATTAGCCAATCACCAACCAAGGTAACCCCCCCCCCCTTATCACCTGAATCTCCTCCTAGAGCACCATTGTGTTCTTTTTAACCAAATATCTCTCAGAGGGGCGTGGGGAGGGGCTCCTTATTTTCATCTAAAGTAACAGACAGAGAATCAGCACTTTGGAAACAGGGCTGAAACAGAGGGGGTTATGGGATGCTGCAATGATCTGTTTGGTGTTTGGAGCCAAACATTTCAGAGACATGTTTTGTATATATCTGAGACCTATAATATATTGATGAAAAACAGTATAATAGGTGACCTTTAAAGTTTAATCTGTTAACGAAACTCTGATAATATTGTGTGCAGGAGTGGAGAGCGCCCTCTGGAGTCTGCTGCTGTCTCTGGTCATCTGTGTGGCCGCTGTGTCCGTGTTCACCGCACATCCTCTGCTGCTGCTCCCAGTGCTCGTAACCATTGTCGGTGAGGGATGAGAAGTTGTACATTCAATGATAATGAAGGTTTATTTGTAAAGCACTTTATACACACAGACAGGATGCAGCTCACAGTGGTTTAACAACTTGGCACACAGCACAAGACAAACAGTAAAGTAATACAAAGTCAAATGTTAAAACCTTTTAGCACAAATGCAGCATGTTTACATATTACTCCATGACATACAAAAAGGTAAATTAAAGTATAAATACAATAAAAGAAAAGAAAAGTTGATAACAGATAACCCACTCAGTAAAAGCAAAAAATACATAGTAAAATGGACTTTTATTAATCCCTCGTGGGGAAATTGTTTCTCTGCATTTGACCCATCCTAGTGTTAGGAGCAGTGTGCTGCCATTTTGAACGGCGCCCGGGGAGCAGTGTAGGGAACGGTGCCTTGCTCAGGAACACCTCGGTAGCACTTGGTCTTGCAGGGACTTGAACTGGTGACCTTCCAGTTGCCAAGCCAAGTCCCTATCGACTTCGCCACCACCGCCATAGTATGAAATAAAACAGTATAATACAATTAATAGATATATTTTACATGTAAAAAATATAAAGATATATCAAAATAAAGGGAAATGTTGCTTGAAAAGTTAGGTTAAAATGTTGGAAGTGTAGTGGATAAAAGCCACTTCCCTTATCTTTTGGGGGGGGGGATTTTTTTTTTTAATACCTGCCGTTCGGGGCCTTAGGTACTTAAAACCTTATAGAAAAAGGAAATTGTTAAGACACTCAGGAACGGGTTTTAAAATGAAACATCTAGGCCTGGGTCTGCATCTGTAATTCTGAGAGTCTGCCCTCCCTCAGGAGTGATCTGCCTGGTGGTGGCCATCATGTATTGGCTGGGCTGGGAGATGGGAGCGGTCGAGGCCATTTCTCTCTCCATACTCGTGGGATCTTCCGTGGATTACTGCCTGCACCTGGTGGAGGGGTACCTGCTGGCTGGGGAGACCATGACCTCCACGCCGGGGCATAACTCGGTATGGGAGAGTACTTTCATTTTAGTTCCACATCTGTTCACAAAAAAGGCAAGAAGCACCCTGGACGCGCATTAAGAAAAAGGAGCCGCTTCCAGTGGTGGAAATTAAATAAGTACATTTACTTAAGTACTGTACTTAATTACAATGATCAGGTACCTGTACTTGAGTAGTATCTGTTCATGCCACTTTATACTTCAACTCAACTGCATTTCAAAGGGTAATATTGTACTTTTTAGGTCACTACATTTATTCTACATATCTAGTTACAAATTAAGATTTTTTGCAAAAAAGCATAGACGTTTATGAAAAGAAAAAAACATTATAAATGAATCCAGCCAACTGTCAGCTTTGTCATTAAATCTAGTCATTGAGAGATAATTAATTATCATCTATGACAATTTAGGTAAGTTACTATTTTACTGTGAACTATTTTTTTTTTCTTCCATTGGGTACTTTTTTGTTTTAATACTTTAACTTCATTTTGCTGATTAAAGTTATTTACTTTGACTTAAGTAACATTTCCAATGCAGGGTTTGTACTTTTCTTTTGACAGTGTTATATGAGTACTTTCACTTCATTAAAGGATCTGAATACTTTCTCCCCCGCTGGCTGCTTGTATTTTAATCAGTGTTTTCTCTCCAGGAGCCGGGGGTCGAGAGGCAGAGGCGGACCCTGGAGGCAGTCAACCATGTGGGCGTTGCCATAGTGTCCAGCGCCGTCACCACGGTGATCTCCACAGTCCCTCTCTTCTTCTGCGTCATTGTGCCTTTCGCCAAGTTTGGCCAGATAGTGGCTATAAACACTGCCGTCTCCATTTTGTTCACCCTGACCGTGACTGTGGCCATGTTGGCCTGGGTGGCCCCCCCCCACTTCAACCGCACCCCCCGCGCTGTGCTGAAGGCCAGCCTCGCCGTGATGGTGGCGTCAGCCTTGGGAGCGTTTATCTGCTGGGTGGGGGGACAGTTTGGAGTGCTGGCCTGGCAACCAATCAGCACGTAAACACACACCCGTCCGCCAACTCACACTGATGTCAGACAGGGGAGTTCCTCTGTTCTCTACAGCACAAAGATGTCAGATTCCTTTATTAGAAGCTGTTTCTCATGACCAAACACATCTTTTTATCTTGTATTAATCAGTGGATTGTAAGCACATGTAATAAGTGTTAATGACTCACTGAAGTGGGTTGACCTTTCTTGGTTGACTCAATGAGTCAGTTATTTATTTGATCCCATGTCGCCTTCAGCCTGGAGGTGGAGATGATTCAGTGATCATTGGGAAATGGAGGCTGAGTCACAGCTTTCATTGGTGTGTAGCTCATCGAGTTGTGAAGAGCTGATGACTGTTCTGGGACCTGTGAACACCGACAGCGTGCTCTGACGTGTGTTAACCGGCGTGACACATCACCTTTCTTTCACTTATTGTAATGTTCTTCTTGAATGTTTGTACAGCCACATTTGTAAAGCTGTCTGGATGTGGCTGGATTAAAAGTTGTACTAGTCACGTTTTTACCGTGCACAGTTTTGTGATGTAAATGTTTCAGTAAGCTGCTCTCACACATTGTGAACTGAACTCTTGATGCTGCCAGCACACACTTCTTCTTAAGAGATGTTTATACTTAAAGCCCCTTTCCCTTCACGTTTATATCTTGGAGCTCAAACTGCTTCTGGTTTTTCCTTTCGTTATCAGCTCCAAGTGAAAGAGACCGTTTGTCAGCTCCTCAGGTGTACGCTCACATCGTCCACTGCACTTACACACACTCACTGACACACACTCTGCTCTCTTACAGTCTAGAGTAGCACTCAAACACCCATCAACGCCGGCTCCAGTGCGCTCCTCAGTGAGAGTAAGGGCCCTTTGTCAAGCCACGTAACACAATAACGGTTAGGGAGAGGGACTCGACTGCAGCGAGAACAGTACATTTTGTTTTGTGTGTGTGTTACTTGTGAATGTCAAATAAAACAAGTGCAGGAAGCCTCGGGTGTTTCCATGAGCTGTTTTCTTCTGCATTGTTATGTAACGGAGACCTGTCACTTTCTTTCTCTACTGGGAGAGCTACGGCATCACATCTCCAGTTGGCCGTCGTTAATTATTCATGTGAAACGGCTCAGATTTGACATTGGATTGCAGCGCATGAATGTTTCATGTGGGTCATTAAACACCGGGGCAGCGGTTCTGCATACAGAGGCGTTTAGTGTTCATTAAGATGGGAGCAGAACAAATGTTTTGAGTTAAAAACATTAGCACTTTTGTCCTGGAGAGTCCTCGGTGTTATTTTAATAAAGCAGCAGCACCATGTTCATTATGTGGCAGAAGGAAGATAAAACTATGCTGATTTAGAGCTCATTTTCACGACTGATGATATGAATGTCAGTGTTCCATTTACATTGATTGAAATATGAAGGTCATTTCCACAAGAAGATCCAAATAACAAGCAAACACATCTGATATATAGAAGCTTTATAAAGAAATGGTTTTACTTAGAAAGAGTAAGATGATATGTTTCAGACACACTGTCTTTACTGGAGCGAACACTACATCTGTCTGAATAGCCTCCACATTTGTGTTAATTACTATATATTGTATATCTAGCAGGTGGAAGAAGATTATTTACTTAGATAAAAGTAGCAATGCTACAGTGTACAAATCCTCAGCTACAAGTACAAGTCCTGGAAAGTAAAAGTAATAGCATCAAGATATACTTAAAGTATCACAAGTTGAAGTACTTATTATGCAGAACAGCCCATTTCAGCACCATATATTTTAAATGATTGTATTGAAATGATTGGTGTATTAATGTGTTCATCACTTCAATGTTGCACTTGGTAAAGACGGGTTTATTTGAATGACTTTATAGTCAAACTTTAAATGTCAATCTTACTGTGTTTACAGACAGAGATCAAAATGACGTTTTCCTACACTACTTGGGTAGCTTAGCTTAGCTTAACTTATTTTTAGTGTAGTCAGGGGCGTATCTTGCGGACAGGCAAGGCAGGCAACTGCTTGGGGCCCCGGACCAGAAGGGGGGCCCCCAAAGAAGGTAAATTAAGAAGGTCCACAGCTAAGACAACATGAAACATCCTTTAATTAACTGCAACGACATGTCGGGAAACCCCCTCAAGGCGGCCCCACGCATAGCGCGCCATAAAATGCTGCTTCTTATCTTAAGTTTCGTTGCCTTGCTCCGCTCCGCTGATGAAAAGCTGGATCGAGGGGCCCCCAGTGAATGTTTGCCTAGGGCCCCCACAGACTCTAGAATCTGCACTGAGTGTAGCCCAAGTACAGTACTTGAGTAAATGTACCTAGTTATATTCCACCATTTATATCTAGTATAGTAGGGGGTATTTCTTCACTGTTTTAACGCTTCACTAAAATGAGAAACATTCAAATCTGTAACAGAGAAGTGTAATTAAGGTATATTATATAAATCCAGAAAGTGTTCAACAATCTAAATTATACCATGCACTTAACTGAATTCAATATGGACAGATTGAAATTGCATCACCAGAAGAAAACCAATCTTTGTTTAAAGATATTGAACCTGCATCTTTCAGGAATCTTCATCAAATATTCATGAGTTGGTATTGATCTTTTTAAAGTGTGTTTACCCGAGACTGCAGTCCGGGTTCATCTGTGTATATTTTTGCAGCATTTTCTCTTGGTTTAAGTTTAATGAATGCCAATTTCAGTTGTGCCACTCCAGCAATTTTCCCCTGCAACTACACTGCTCTGACTCGCTTTGTTTTATTTGTTTTTCTGAAGAACAAGAGAACGGTAACGGCAAAGCATTGAAGGGGGGGAGAGAGGTTATATGGAGGCAAATGAATATTCAGCAAGGCGAAAAATGAAATACTTTCCTTCTGCAGTCTGAAATGACAAGCTCCGTCTATAAATAGTGAAGCGTAGATGAAAGGATGAATAAGGGATATTTATATGTGGCTTTTTCTCTGTGTTTGCTAGGTGTCAGAAAGTTATTTCAAACAGACCATTTAAGTCCTCAGCTCTGTATTTCTCCTCCTACTCACATGTCCTGGATTGCACTCAAATCCGCTGGAGCGATGCAGGACAAGGTTTTACTGAAATGGCACAAAACAGTTATCAAGTAGTATTGTGCACGAAGGTCGGACATCAAACAGATGCTTTATACTCCCTCGACGTGACACAACAATATTCTCATCGCGTTGAATGAGCAATAAACGGAGAAAAGGAATGAGTGAGCAACATAATATATTCAACACAGACCAATGGCTATACATTAGAAGGCAATTATAGGGCTAATCCAACATCACCGTTCCACCTTTACATTATAATTACTATAACAATAAATACCCAGGCTCATTTGGTTCTAGAGAAATACTTCATTGTACCAAGAAAAAGGCATTTTCTCTGGAGAGAACTTATTTTACATCAGAAGTGTAAATCAACACTGAAACATAAATCATATCTTTATTACCCCATGTTGCAGGGCACACACAATGTTCAAGTATGCCTGAGGAACTAATTGGAGCAATTAAAAAAAAAGAAAACAATGTAGAATAAGAGATAAAATGCATTTAAAAATAAGTGAACTGGCATTGCATTTCACAAAAATTCATAAGCTCATGATTTTGGAACAATTCACTGTAAAGTGCTAATTGGTTTGAGCTGAGAAAAGCACATGTTCCCTTTGAAAGATCATACACATTACTTTATACATGGATGTACAGTAATAGCCAGTCCTCAGGCCAGCAATTACCAACCAGAAGACATGGACCACAATTCATGTATTAGTCCTTTAATAAGATAACTGCTTCCTTAATTTCCTTGTTAATGGTAACAACGAGAATCTTGCCACTGGGTGCCAGGACAATGCCAATTACAAATGCTGGTGTTGTCGCTGTACAGTTTTCCTTCTTTCCTTGTAATTACATGCAATTGACTGACATACAGTATCAAAAACCTCAAGTCAAGTCCTTTTACAGATAGGAATCCTTGAACCAAAGGGATGTGTGAGGAGAGGAGAGCAATTATTGAGGAGTGCAGGAGACCTTCCTATACTCCTCTTCCTCTTCCTCTCCCCCTCCCGGATGTGGTGGGCTGGCCCGACAAAAGCCCGCCTTCCTACAGGTCCTGAGAATCCACTGTTTTCCGTTGTGCCTCTCATTAGGATGCACATTTAAAAAAAAATAAAACAAAAAAATATCTGGAGGGGTCTGGGTCAATAAATCTTCCCCTACTGTCCGCCTAAGGCAGACGTTGATCCCCCCCACCCCAATCCTAACCATACAAAGGTAAAAACAAGGTGTACTGCAGAATGGCTTTACTCCTCACAGTCTGTGGGGGGCGCTAGAGCCCCTGGGAGCTGAGGTGCGGTTGGTGGTCTTCCGGCTGTTCTGTCGTGTCTGATTTATCTTGGTGGCCAAAGGTTTCCGAGCGTCGGGCTTGCGCCTCCCCTGGGGGCCCCTCCGTTTGCCCCTCTTCCCCGCACGGTCCCTCCCGGCCCCCGCTGGTCACTTGCGGGAGTGCAGTGTGTCCTGGAACTTGGTGCTGGTGTAACGCACGTGGAATCCTTTCTTGTTGATGGTGTCGTCGGAGTGGAACTTGATCACAATGGAGTCACCGGCCGAGTAGATCTCCTCTGGAGGCTGAGGGGGCGGGGGGGGGGGGGGGGAAAAAGAGATTCATTTGTACCGTCACTTTCTGCTCCTCGGACTGCACTTCAACAGAGGTGGGAGAAGTAGCCCAAATATTGTACTTAATTAAAAGTAGAAGTAGGCCTACCAGAGTGTAGGAATACTCTGTTACAATTAAAAGTCCTGCATTCAACATCTTACTCAAGTAAAAGTAGAAAAGTATGAACATCATATATACTTAAAGTCCTCATTATGCAGATCGGCCCATTTCAGAATAATATATATTATATGTTTTGATCATATTTATTGATGCATCTAAGTGTTATCAAAGCTGGTAAAGGTGCCGCTAGTCTCAATGACTCTGCTTGTGAATTTACTCCAAGTGTAACTAATGTCTGATTTAAGAGTTGATTATGTTTTATATCATTAATCCAAGTCTGCAAAGTAACTGAAGATATTAAATACATGTAGCAGAGTAAAAGTACAATATTTATCTCGAATTGTAGTGGAGTAGAAGTACAAAGTAGTGCCTCAAAATTGTAAATTGTACTTACGTACAGTACTTGAGTAAATGTACTTAGTCACTTTACACCTCTGAACTTCAATTAAAACTAAGAGACTCCTCACATGCTGATACTGAAGTGTGATCATTGACCATGACGAAAGGCTTCTGACTGCAGAGGACTGCTAGTTCTGTAACAGCCAGGGGCCACGCAAGGGTCTGGGACTGTACGGCTTTATTCTGATTAAGGCTCTGGCTGCTATTGAAGTGAGGATAAAATAAAACTGAAGATTAGTTCCATGTGCAGCGCTCTACAAAGCTAATTTCTCCCCTGAACAAAACCATACACTGCACAGCACTTCTAAAATGTCATGAGTACAAAGTCTGCCCTCTCCAATGAAACAAAAAGGGGTAATTCACTTTATTATGTGTTCATAGATAAATATGCAACACAGTACCTGGCTCGGGTATCACATTAATATTAATTTGAAACATCGTACCTAAGTTAATTACTTGTTTGAGGTGACACACTGTGGAGCTGCGATGTCGGAGAAGGCAAAGCTTGTGCAACCAACTGTAAAACACCGGGCTGTTTAATAAAGCTGTCATTCATAACATGAATAATATATCTACAATAGCCCATAAGTCCTGGTTTGGAATTAGGTTTAAAACGCCAGAAGAAAGGGGCCAACAAATCGCATTGTACAACCGGCTGAAATGCAGTCTGCTATTTAACTGCGAAAAGCCCTGGGGCTGAGAGTAAGCCTCCCCTCACTATAATGAGTTTTCACCCTACTTCTGATTGAATTGTGTCAGTTCATTTCGACCTGTTTTATAAAAAGGAAACTTGATTGAGGAGCTTCTCCCTGGGGTTCAGGGGGTGTCATGTCCCCTCCAGAAAACACTTCACTAGAACGGGCGTGAGTAAAAGGCCACAGCTTATTATTGAAGCGTTTAAATGAAATCAAGCTGTTCTCTGACCTGAGAAAACTTCTTTCTATTCCCTGCTGGCCTCATTGTTCCAGTCTCAGGCTGCAGCCTCAGCAATGGCTGATTAATTCACTCTTACAACCGGATGCGAGATACTCTGATAGGCTATCGGCTCCTAGGGGGTGATGGCTTTTGTCGACCCACAACCGCCTCCGCAGAAACACTCCCCAAACCCAGAGGAACATGTTGACTTTAACAAAGTAATTCAAGCTGGAGTTTGGACTGGAATCAAGCATAGTTTAAAAAGTCTCACTTTTAAAAAAGGTCAGCTTATTCCAGAACAATAGTCTGAAACTCCAGCTGTTTTAATGTAAAAACTACAGTAAAAACAGTACTGAAAGTTGCTGTGATAAGGAACATGTTCTTACCCCTGAGCCACAGTAGCGTCCGAGCCGTGGAGACTTGGTGTCGGCTCCGTCAAACAGCTCCATGTAGTCGTAGCCGCAGTCCGCCTCCTCCTCGATCTCAAAGGTCTGGAAGATGAGCTCCACGCCGTAGCCTTTCTCCGCCGAGATCACCCACTGACAGTCCGAGGCTCCGGGGTAGTTGTTGTCCCCGAACTGTGCATGGGAGAACACGTCCTTGGTTTTGACCTCAGCCTTTAGGCGACCTCCACACTCTGCGGACAGAGAAGTTGAGCAGAGTTGGACATTTTGAAAACAGAGGCCAAAAACAGCTGCTGTGCTTGAGGGTCTTTAGCTCAGCTGTGGTTTTGCAGTCACACAGATTCAAAGGATCATTCCACATGCTCTGCAGTTAGTCATAATTATTCTCAGACCAAACTAAATCCTGTGAGCATTAACCATTGTTCTGTCAACCCTAAAATGATGTCCCAAAAACATGACAGCTTAGATCATGTACTAGAATGCCTCTTCGCACATTCCTCATTAGTTTATTGACCAATTTAAATAAATGGGTGCTGCGTGAAACAACAGCGAAACCTTATTATAAACATCGATTTACAAACTCTTTCACAACTTGTGCGGTGTGATAAAAGTGTCATTTAAGCAGTTGTATTCTCACTTCTTTCCAAACACACATTGGCTTTTCCCTTACAATTGAAAACGCATCTGCATAAACAGAACTCGCACGGATGAGTCACTCGCCTGATGACGTGAGAGACTGTTTATGCGGAGATGTACAAGACTCCGCTAACAGATGTTTTCACACAGTTTTGCTGTTGTTAAACAGCTGAGTACTTTCAATAGAAGGAGAATCTGTTATAGCAGCATCTGTTCTTACCTGCAGTATGGGAGGCCTGGAAGCCTTTCTTCTGCACTGAGTTATCAGAGAAGAAGCGGACGAACAGCTTGTTGGCGCTAGACGTGATGGGTGGAGGTTTCTTGGTGCCGCAGAACCGACCCAGACTCGCAGCTTTCCCATCTCGCCCGTCGTAAATTTCGATGTGGTCGTAAGCACACTCCAGGTGGGCCTCCATGTCGATCTCAGTGAAGGCCTGCGACAAAACAAGATGATGAGTATGTGTGAAACAGTGTGAAAATTAAAATGTAGGAGTTCAAATGTTAAGTACTTTGAGACTACCTTTTTTTTTAAATCAAATTCAATTATTTTGACAGTGATATGGGATTTCTAGAAAATGTATCCGCACTGAAAAAACTGATTCTCTTCGAAGCACACAGGTGAGTTTAACAGTATTTGACAACAGTTTTGAATTGTCATTTAGGACAAGAAGACATGCTTTGATGTCATAAGAGAGATCTTTTTATAAGCAAATGCTAAAAATAAAAAAGGATATTCAAATAATCTACATCCTGTCTGTGACACATTCGACATAAATGCAGAAAATAACAGAAGGGGGAGCCACACATCCTGGTTAGGGCTGGCATATCAGTCACTGACAGCAGAACAGTAAACACAGATGTCCTCTGGTGGATTTAGCAATTCAATTACGCAAATAAGCGATACACACAAATCAAAAACGTGACTGACGAGTAAAAAATGACATAGAGAGCGGGAGGAAGTCACACGTACGACTTTGATGCGGTGGCCGGGGGTGGTGGTGAGAGCCCAGGTGCAGGCCTTCTTGCTGGGGTATTTATCCGGCCAATTGGGGCTGGTGATGTCACCGCTCACACTGTTCACGGTGTGATCGCATCCAGCTGTAAACAAGCATCACTGAGTCAACCTCTGCATCATGCTGATATGGAACACACTGTTTTAGACTCAAAGTAACCATTGCATAAGTCCGGAGCAGAAATAAATGATCTGCTAATATTATTATTACTACTAGCTTTTACTGTCCATCCATTACTGTAACAGGAATCTTTACGTATGTGCAATAGCAATTTCACTAATGTTATATACCACACTTCAGATTCAGACACTTACATTTGATAAATACTGCTGCTACTTTCGCTCTACTTGATTGTGAACATCTGTAAATTGTAAAAAGTCAAACGTTTTCTGATTCTGAAATAAAGAGACAAGACTTTTAGTTGAAATACCTTCTTTGCAGTCGTGTTTGTTCTCATGCAGCACGAAGCCGCTCCTGCACTGACAGCTGTAGCTCCCGAAGGTGTTGACACACTCATGTTGACAGCCGCCGTTCTCCTTAGAGCACTCATCTTTGTCTGAGGAAGCACAGAGGACACACGCTTGGTGACTGTTTCCTTTCAAGACTGACAGCTAGCAGCAGAACAAACGTGTTTCTCTGAGGAGGACTCACCTGAGAAATACTGCGCTTTAAAGCCCTTTTTGGAAACGGTGTTGTCTGATTTGAACTCAATGCGCATGTTGTTGTACTGGGAAGTGATAGCTTCTGGTTTCTCCGCTCCACAGAACTTCCCGTGTAGCCTTGAATCCGCCGACAACCCGCTGCGCACCTCCACGTAGTCGTACTTACAAACCTGAGCAGAGAAACGGAGCGTGTGAGGAGGATGGGGCATTTGATTTGGCTTTAAAATCATGAAACATAAGGAGGACAGGGATGCTTGTGCAGTGACAGAGAGAGAAAACGGAACAAACCCACCCTGTGCCGATTCAAAATAACCCAAGTGCTCACGTCATTGCCCTCGGTCTCGAAGACGTCAAAGAGCAGGGTGATGCGGTACTGCGTGGGGGCCACCAGCTGCCAGATGCAGTTCTTGTTGGGGGGGTATTCTCTGGGCCACCCCGGGCTGGTGATGGACCCATTCAACTTGGTGATGAAGCCTCCACAGGCAGCTGGACGGAAACATGGGAAGAGACAAGAATAAGAAGTTTGATACAGATGCACAAAGGCAGATCGAAAATAAATAATATCAACAAATAAGTCAGTAAGACGTCTTCGGCGCTGCAAGCCACACAGCTGAAATGAAAGCCCTCTGAAATATCCTTTTGTGTCTGAAATAAACCCGATTACTGAGGACTAAGGCAGGCTTTGGTTATGCAAGACACACATGTTACAACGACTGGTGTTGCCCCTCACCTGGCTATTTTTAGCTAAACCTAACATGCAGTGCTGATCCGTACCAACCGCAGTAGATGTGATGTTGACACATGGACTGTGAAGTTATTAAATGTGGACATGGGCGAATTGTTGGAATATTAAAGATTTGGATTGTTGAGGCTGACGGACTCCTTCAATTTCTTGCAGACAGGTGCGTAGGAGGAAATGTCCAAAGCAAAGAGATAAGAGGATTTTTGCACACTGACCTTTTAGTTGTAATTACATTTATTTAGAAATACAAATGTTTAGTCATACACCTTAACTTTGTAAACCTTTTTGGAGGTTTGTGCAAGTGCAAATAACATTTAATTTGTAACAATTACATTGCATTATTCAATAATATTACATTACACTTCATTGAGCTGATGATTTTATCCAAAGCGACTTACAATAAGAGCATAAATCATAGCGATAGAAACATGCAAATATATTCACTTCAAATAATCCAAGTGCTGGTGAATTAGTTTCAAATGGGCTAAACTCATTAAGTGCTCAACATTTTATTTATTTATTAAATGAACAAGGTGCAAGCGAAACAGGAGGGTTTTTTATAGTGCGATGAAAGAAGTACATGTTTTCTACTGTCCTGATGTCAAAAGGGAGCTCGTTCCACCACTTCAAACTAATGTATATAGAAAACTGCATTCAATCTTTCGTGTGAAATCTTATCCTGCAATTTAATTTGCTTGTCTTCAATTGTCACAGTTCAATACTTTTTATAAAAACAAAACATAAAACAGCAAAAATGAAATATTGCCGTTCATAGCATAACTGTTGTGACAGCTGACTTTAAGGGAAGGAGCTGCAGGACAGAGGTCAACCAGATTGGGTCCAGCTTGTACACTAGCATTTAGGTCTTAAACGACAACATATCATTTGAGATAAAAATAACGCTTGCATTGTTATGACTCAATACTTTACAAAAGGTAGTGCCCGGCCAGCACATACATCACTGTTGGCATCTGGTTCTGGCTTTAGAGTGACTGTACTTATTGTATTTGGGTGGCTAACTGTGTAAAGTTCTTTAGCATGTAAATTACATGGTGACTTTTCTCCCTGTACTTACCCTCGCAGCTGCGCTTGTCAGCAGCCAGCTCATAGCCTGGGTCGCAGGCGCACTTGTAGCTGCCCAGTGTGTTGACACAGCGTTGCTCACAGCGACCGTTGTCCGGCTTGGAGCACTCATCCATCTCTGAAAACACAAAGTTATGTTTAGGATCCTTTCTGCTGGCCCCCTGGCTCGCTGGCTTACAGGAGAAACCCCTCAAAACAACCGCAGGCACAGAGGGTCCCACAGAACCCAGAGGGTCCCACAGAACCCAGAATAATATCTGATAAAAACGGACAAAATGTTTTAAAAAGATAACACAGAGACACAGGGAGCGATTGCTGTAGCATGTCAGATTAAACAGATGTCGACTTTCTTTCTTAAGAATTTACAACCCTCGACCTCTGACCTTTGAAGAAGTTGGCAGCAAAGCCGGCCTTGTTGACGGAGCCATCTGAAACAAATTTCATCCACAGCTGGTTGGAGCTGGTTTTGATGTCATCTGGCTTGTCGTAGCCACAGAAGCGTCCCAACAGGGGGCTGTTTTCAGAGTTCCCATCGCGCACTTCCAGGTAGTCATAGGCACAACTGTCATGCCTCTCAATCTGGGGTTTGACAACAACAACACCATCTCCAAATCAGTCATAAAACTCAACAATTGTACTAATAAATGACAAAGTACTGGGGTCTTACCTCAAAAGACTGGAAGGTGAGGCCTACATGGTAGCCCTGCGCTACAGTGATCTTCCACACACACACTTTGTTCGGCCTGTAGTCATCAGGGTAGTTGGGGGATTGGATCTGGCCGCTGTCTTTCTTCACCTCGCCTCCGCAGATGGCTGCATGTGACAATAAAAACAATTAAAAAAACAATACTGCGCTCACTTGATAGCAGTATCATCAGCACATGCCCCTGAAGATAAAAACGTGTGCTCCGTTTCTGATTTATGCAATGAGGATTAGCTGAGATGCCTCCCAGACACACACACACACACACACACACACACCATCACTTTGCACGGTCTGGAAACAATGGAGCCGAGTGTGAAGGCCGCCCAAAATCTGATTAATGCAGCGTACAGTGCCTGACACATCAGCAGCAGGGGAGCCAAAAACTGGATATGACTGCTGCAGCCTCCAGGCACATTGTTGGATGTGTGACTGGCCATGCGTTCAGTCAGCTGAGCGGCATGCGGGGATGGGGTGCAGCGGGGTCGGGGAATGGGTGCTTACCCTCATAAACGGCGGAGAAACCTTTCCCAACCCAGTTACTGCTGCTGCGAAACTCAATCCACAGGCGGCTGTCGGTGGAGATGATTGACTCCGGCAGTTTATCCCCACAGAAACGACCTGAGTCACAGGTGAGAACACACCGGAGAAACCAAGATTTGATTACATTAAAAAACAATACATTGTAAAAAAACTTAACACACAGGTGAAAGTGTACTAGAGGAATTCAAAGACATAATTGAAAAACATAAAATTGGACAATAACTAAACAATTAGCTAATTCATTTAGTGAATGTACTTCTGACAAGTTACTTTGTACCTCCTTTAACCCTTTAAAATGTCTTTACCTAAAATAAAATGCAAATAATGTACATATTTTTGTTAGTTTGAACACTTGTTTGAAACCTGCCATCACTACCGTAACCATTTATTATTTGGGATTGCATATTCTTTTTTTTTTTATATTTGTTGGACAAAACAAGACATTTGGAGATGTCACCTTTTTCTGGTCCAGAAATGTTTCATCAGATGAATCATGATTGCAGCCCACATACAGCCTTCTCTAGTTGAAACTGACCTTTGAGAGGCGCCTTCCTCCAGTATCCATCTCGAATTTCCACATGGTCGTACCAACACAAGTGGCTCCTGTACAGATCCATGGAGGTGAAGTTGAGAATGATCTAGAAAATGACAAAGAGGGCGTGACTACTGACACGTTTCATATAAAAAAGAAGTACCTCAAACAGCACATCAGTGTAAAAACAGACAGTGAAGTTTGTTTTCTGGCATCTCAAAGTGGAGCTTTCCATATGTTCATACCTTCTCCCCTGGTGTGACTGATATTCTCCAGATGCAGTGCATGTAGGCTGAGTATCCATTGGGGAAGCCAGGAGAGGAGAAGTTCCCACTGCTTTCCTGCATACTGTCCCCACATCCTGTGCACAAACACACACACACACACACACACACACACGTTAGGCCTGAGCCGTGAGCATGATGCGCTTCCAATTAGTCTCTGCCTGATAACACCTAAGCCACTAATTCAAGTTATACACACATCCGCTCTGAGGAGAATCCCCCCGCTGCAGAGACAGATGCTGGAATTACAAAACAGCCAATGTGAAGTAAAGGGCAGCGCTTTAATGTTCAAAGGCACATCTGCTGATAATATTCGCCCACAACCCCGCACCTCACCCCTCCCCCCCGACTCCAGATGATGATCACACAAAGGAATAGAGTGTGAGACACTTTCTCTGAGCATCCTCTGAAAATAAACCTGGCCCACTATAAATAACTGAGCCTTCTGGAGGATGTGATGCATTATGAACACATTGTGAAAAACCACCCTTAGTTTGACTGGCACAAATTATGTTTGTTTGGGTTTGTTCTCTCCTGTAGTGGGTTATATAGGTTTTAGTGCATGTAAATGGTCTGCGAGTTTCTCTCCCACACACTCCCCCCCCTGCCTGAAACGCCTCCATTGGACTCCTACCGTTAACTTCCGTACCATAAATACATTACTATATAACTCTGGTGCTTCTATTGGCCAGCGCTCCATCACATTGTACGTGTTAGGCTAAGGGGCAGGACATTGATTGTTGTGCTTTTATTTATGTCTTAATGTGTGCATATGTATACATGTGTCTGTTGATTGGGTGTATCTATATATATAGGATATACATATTTTATACATATTTTTATATTTTTTTATTTTTGTATTCGGGATTGTGGGAAACGGTATTTTGATCTCTCTGTCTGTACACACAATAAAGTTGACTTTGACATAGCGGTTGACCAATCACAACAGAGCCGTCCAGCTAACCAATCAGAGCAGACTGGGCTCTGGTTTCAGACAGAGGGTGAAAAGAGGTGCTGCAGCACAGGCAGTATGAGAAAAATAAAGAGCTTTGTAAACATATCACAGTACAAGAATTATATACAAATATGAAGCAAAACATGTGCAAAATATGGCCCCTTTAAGTGTGCAAGTGTGCGAGGACTGATCCCAGACACCAGGCACAGCCTCGTGGATCTGCTGAGGGAGGCTGATGCCAAGTGAGGGAGAGACACATTTGATTAAGACAGAGAGGAAATAACAGGGGGTAGATTGCATCTTCTGCTTTCCATTTTGAGATAAATGTATGCATTCATTATAACTCTGTGTTATCTTTGCCTTGAGGGGGTGTTATGAAGGAGTCAGGAAAACATCTCCAATTGTTCTCAACTATCACTTCCCTTGAGGACTGTGTGTAAGCAATAACATGAAGAGCCCTCAGCCCAGGGTTGTGTGTAATAATGCTTGGCAGAGGTTCGCCGGTACTAAACCCTTTATAAGCTTCCAGGCACACACCGGGGATGACAAACGCACCCAGGAATTCTTCATGAATGGCAGATCTGTGGTTCTTTAAGGATTTTTTTTTTTCCAAGAACATGTGGAGACTCACCACCTCGTCCCCCGCAGCGTGCGTCACCTCATCCAGTCAGTTTCTTCCTCACGAGACAGAAATTGTCGTGAAGAAAGACACAGAACGCTTCCAATGTTACATTTAAAAATTCCTCACTAAAACCACATAGGCTGGTCCGGCTCCGGTGACCATGACTATGTTTATTTAAAGTGGACCTATCATGCTATATTTGAATAATATATTGTAGGGCCATACCTATATGAAACATGTCTGTGAAGTTTTTTTTCAAAATACCAAACAGATCATGCATTTTAGCCATCCCTCATTTCGCTCTATTTGCTCTATTCCAGCCCTGTCTTCACAAGGGCTGATTCTGTGGCAAATGAGCTGCAGCTGACCACGCCCCCCTGCAAAGGAGGGGGGCGAGGCACGAGCGTCATGTTACCATGCTGTTACCATGCTGTTACCATGCTGTTACCATGCCACGCAACCTCTCATTCCCCTGATAGGCGGAGAGTTGCCCATATAGGCGGAGCACCCCGTTTCTGACGTCAGAACAATTTCAAATCCGGATCAGTCTGTATCAGATCCTTTGCAGCCCCGTTTTTAGAGATTTGGGTATGGAGGAAAAGAGAGAGGGTTGTGTTTTCTGACACTTGGTGAGTTCCCTGACACACCGGGGACACATATTCATGTATAAAAGACGTACAAAAGTGCATTTTGCATGATAGGTCCGCTTTAAGGAGCTTTAATGTGAGGCTAGCTATCCTCGCCTGACTTACGGCCCGTCCACACTACAGCTTCAAAAAAAGCTTCCAACGCGTCTGCCCATTCACTTTGAATGGGGTGACGTCACGTTGCCTCGCTTTTCGCCGAACTGAATTGTGGGTAGCTTGGCTGAACTTCTCCGGCGTCTCCGGCTTCAAAAGTTGAACATTTTTCAACTTCTGACGCCGGAGAAGCTGGAGAAGCCAGCGCCAGCCAATCAAATCCCGTTTCTGAAAATCGGACAGCTCAAGCCCTAGCCAATCAAACCGCGTCTAAGCTGGGAGAGATATCCCGCCGTTCATTTCTATATTTCAAAAAAAGACGGAGGAGAAACTAATCGCCGTAGAAAATCACCCGGTTTTGTATGACCAGTTCCTATTAACTTACCGGGATACAACCGGAGGAACCAGGCATGGAGGGAGGTGGCAGAGACAGTGGGTGAAACGGGTAGGTTTTCGCCTGTTTGGGGATTTTATATCCAGTTTACTTCGTTTTAACATTGCTATTGCTTTGTATGTCGGGGGCGGGAGATTCATGTGATAGGTTGTTGGTCGCGGTGCTCGCAAAAAATCCCCAAGCTTCAGACACGCCCAGCCCCAAGCTTTTTTTGAAGCTGTAGTGTGGACGGGCCGTTACAATGAACTGTCTGTCATCAAATCTATTCAGCAGCAAGCTGATCTCAATGTACATCTGTTAATGCCATAAATCCTATTTACTTCAACAGCATTAAATCCTCTCTCCCCTGTAATTATAAACAAAGTGAGTGGTTTTGTAAAGTACCAAGCTTATGTAACTCTTAGCATAGTCTTTTAGTTCACATTTCACATGCTGTGATGTGCGCACATGAGTGTTCCCGAAAATTGCTTTCGTCATTGTCTTCTCGAGACCAGCTGTTTTTTTGCGTCTATCTGGGAAAGAGTGATGACAAACTTCCTGTCCTTGGGTAGCGTTTACACTCCTCCCAGCTTGGGACTTTCGGACGCTGTAGCCAAGGACTGACGCCACATCAAGAGACGATGCTCGGCTATGAGCTGAATCGAGGGAAAACAGGAGGTGCGGCAGACCTCTCTTCAGCTCTATGTTACACACACATGCAAAAATAGACAGGAAAAACCCATAGCAGACAGCATCTGTCATTTTGGTCTTACTGGAGCATTTGTAGAGTTTGCGTGCCTGTATGATATCCCCTTTGCTCAGTCTGGTTCTCTGGCCAATGGGTGGTCGCACTCCGTTCACATCGTAGCGTGGCAGGATGGTATCCAGGAAGATGCCTCTGTAATTCAGCAGGAGAGACCAAGGTTAATGTTGTATGAAACCCAGACGGCACGCACACATCCTGATGACTAGTCCAACATACACGCACGCCACAAAACATGTTCGCCTGAGGATTAAGTGACTTACCATCGGATAGCGCACTGTCAACATTATTATTAAGGGTTTCTAAAGGACATCTAAAAACAACAATGAATGTGGGGACTGCCAGTGTGGAGCAGCCAAAATAAATGTGGTTGTTTTGTTTAGCAAATCCAGCAGACAGACAAGAGGGGACACAGAGACAATATTTTTCATATACACTTTAAGTTTTTAAACAGACATATAACCCTTGACAATAGGAACAAAAGTGTGCATTTTTCTACTATAAAATGCCTCAATGCATTTCAGATGTCTGATGCAAAACCCACATCTAATGAAATCTTACTAAAAGACTGATTGTGATGAGATGTGGCAGCATTACATTACATTACATTGCATTGCATTTAGCTGACGCTTTTATCCAAAGCGACTTACAGTAAGCAGTAGGCAGCAGTTAAATTGGACAGCATGAAGCTTTTCAGCATGCACACCCACACCTATGTGTTATCATGATCCTGTCTCCTGCTTGTACTCTAATACACCGAAAATAATAAAAGATGTGGCACATTAACAAACTTCTTATCTATGAATAAACACTCTTGCTGGTCCATGCATTTTCCACTTGACCCATCAGCCATTTTTAATGAGGTACATTAGACCAGTGATGTTATTTTAATGGGGCCCTATTATGCTCATTTTCAGATTCAGATTTGTATTTTGTGTCTCCATAAGGTTCAAAAAGCACCTCTTTTCACCCTCCGTCTGAAACCAGAGGCCAGAGACACTCTGATTGGTTAGCTGGACGCCACTGTTGTGATTCGTCAACCGCTTAGAGATGTACAAAACCTATATAACACACTACAGGAAAGGAAAACCCCTGAAGAGCATAATAGGACCTCTTTAAAAAACGGAAAGATTTATGATTTTGAACTTTTTTTTTTATTGCCACATGTTCCTTTTTCTCCCAACATGTTGATATGATTGTAAAAGTGAAAGTGTTTCATTTTAAATCAATGTTGTTTACTTTCTGATTCTTCAGATATGATCGCTTCTTGCTGAAAGGCAATAGATGGACAGTTGCAGTCACTTATCAAAGCTTTCCTTTAAAGTCGGGGTCACGCTCTGTTTCTGAGGTGAACACTGACATCATTCTTCACACGCGTCTGCCTTACAGATGAACCCAAACAAAAAAACGTAAGCCTTTCTCCAAAACAAAACTTAACAGATGTGAAAGGAATTATAAATCCATCAGGTAAAGTTTCTTTGTAGCTTTTCAGGAGAAAAATGGCAGAACAGTAAGAACAGAAAAAACTCTTTCCACACTGTGCTGTCTCACATGACACATTGCTAGTTTATCATCTCCATTTTCCTCCAAGTATTGGCGAGCAACGGCCTGGCTCCCCGGGCCGTTCCCATGGTGACATGCCTATCAACGCCAGGCATGTGCAAACAGAGCAGCCTGAGCTAACAGTTTAGATTCTGCCTGCACGTCCGTCTGTGAGCTTCCAGGAGCCCGTATGCTGGCTGCGGGTGAAAAAAAACGCCACTCCAGCCGGTGTCAGAGCAGACAAAGGGCACACTGGCAGGTCTCTATTTGAGTTGGCACCGCTCCATGCGTCAACCCTGAAAAAATATCTCCGAAGCGAAAGAGGGGGCAGGCCGGGTTGTGGGTCGGGTAACACACCCCACACAAAAAAGCACGGGGATCAGCCCTGCTTGTCCCCTGGAGACACAGCAAAACATCAAGACACGCCATGAAATCAGCCGAACAACACCCGAGGCAAAGGCCCTGGCTTCCCACGGTGATTTACTGTAAAACACCGAGCAAACACACTGGCTAATAATGGGGTAACAAAGGGAGACACTGGCCCAGGTAGATCAGCCAATCAGCGCTCAGAAAAAGTGCTTGGAATGACTTGTGAAAAGCTAACAGGAGCCCCTTGTCTGCTTATACAGCTCTGTGAACATTCTCCAGCAATGGCAGCCATTTCTCTCTCAGTCTAAACAGTCTTATTGATCAACACACTTCCACGAATTAGGACTCCAGAGTAGGAGTGAACACAGAACATGTGGGGATTACCCCATATAAACAGGGCTGCTCCTTTGTGCAGAGAGCAGTTGTGCATACCCAAAATGTAGAGGATCATGAGTCCATTCGTGACCATGAGAGTGACAGCAACTACATACATATCCTGTTTCAAAGTGCTGAGCTGAAGGAAGATAAAACCGTCCTCTCAAAACAACTTTTTCTCTTATTTTCTAAAAAAAATAAAACTAGTTATCAGCTACAGTGGAGGTCACAAACAGACCTCGAAGCCCACACTGGAGAAAAAAAGTTGTTTTTGGTATGAACTAAAAAAAAGTTGAGAAAATATGTCTCATGTCATATCATCATATCATACCAGATGTTATGCTATAACTTTACGGTCCCTCATTTTTCTGTTTTTCCCGTACAAAGACAAACCAAACAAGAAAGGCCGTGCCATATTTCAGCTTTAAGTGCACTCTCTACCTTCAGTTTGGATGCACGGGGCCCGACAGGCATTTCTGTACATTGGCCTACACCCAGCTGAGCTTACGTTTACACAAAGATTCCCTCTCTGCTTCCCAGAATCTGTTTGCTGCAAGAGCATGGCCGTTTACTTGAGAAGAGGCCCATACACTCAGAGAGTAACACAGGGCATGGGAGAGCTGGTTGTGGGGACAAACATATATAGAGAGGACACATGTAAGTCCAACACCTTGTTCTCAAAGCTCAGTATGGTAGTAATGATCTTAGTCTGGGTAACCTCCGTTTTTGCTTAGTCTGGATCACATGGCACCCACTCTTGCTTACTAAAAGCCAAAGTCAAAACCACTCCTGCTATCGGTAGACCTTTGCAAAGTTGAAGTGACCTGCAGCTGTCCAAAAGGTTCCCACGTGTGTTTATCTAAGCGATAGAGGAAGGGTGGAAAAAAAGTGCAGTTTTCTTACACAAAACTGTCACATCCTGTACATGGCAGCAGGAGGTAACCATAATATTTACACGGCTCTATGTAAAGCTCGGCTGTCCACAGCTTGCGAAATAATTTAAATGTACATGGACAGGTTGTCAGGAAGGCACTTTGCAGTGAGCGTGGCGATGCATGTGTATTTACAATGATGACTCAGGATATGAATCAACTTCCCCCAAGAGGTCTATTTTGGCTGTGCAGTCACCCAGCTGGTAAATTAGACTTTACATCAACCACAGCCTAAGATGACTAGAGTAAGAGCCCAGACTGACCAGTATTCGTCATGAGGCTTTTTCTAGTAACATCTTTCCTCGCCGAAACAGCCCTGTGCCGTGCTGACAACAGCACAACATCTGGAAAAGCTTCCTGTAGCATCTGACAGGGAGTAAGGAAAGAAAATTAAGTGTTAAGTAAGGGTTAGATATTTACAGTTCCCCTTTTACAAACAGCACTTTCTCTAGGGCAACATGTTCCCACTAATTCAATACTCAATGTGCTTTAATCTGGTTTTAATAGTTTAGCCATTTAATCAATGTATTTACCAACTGTCCAAAGTCTAAGATACAGACATTTAGAGTCATGTGGTTTTATTAGCTGAGCCTGGGGAGCATTAAACGTTAGCAGAGCCTTTCCTTCATATGGGAAAACACAAAGGGAACATTAATGCAGACAATAAAATGCCCACTACTGCATTCCTTACCATGTGTAGGTGCTTATTAGTGGTAGACCTAAATTGTGCTTGGAGTGCAAACCACATTCAGTAGCATGGCATGTATTATAACACCTGAGTGCTATGAAGGTGCTGAAAGGCTTTGCAGCAGGCGTAGGAAATGAAGTCCCTGCCTATGTGGACATCATGGTACTAATCACCATGGCCTCTTCAAAGAGCCTTCAGTAGCATAATGAGGTGCTTCATGGTGTGAAGGCACAACTTTTACAAGAAGCTTCACATAGCCTTGAGAGTGGCACAAAGACATGTTGTCATGATGAAGCAGAGCTACTGTTGCTGGGCTCGCTCAGCCCCAGGACCGTGCTGCTTTATTGGGGCTGCTGCTGCTGCTCGAAAAGCAGCAGGAATCAGGGAGAGGAGCCTTAATTTGAACAGGCTGTGGGAAAGAGCTGGCACATAACCGAAGAACACGTTCACTATGGTATGAAGACTTGGCTTTTACTAAAACAATAATGAGTCATTTTGAAATGATCAAAAACACACACTTCTCAAAAACCTAATCAGAGCTGCTAACGCGGGAGAAGTTGTGACCTTAGAAGTGTAGATAAAGTTGTTGAGGGCGCCAAAAAAAGGTCAAAGCCTATGAAATAAGAGCTCGGCTATTGAATCTTACGGGTCTAATTTAATTCACTCTGGATTTGAAAGCAGCCAAATGGACCCAAGCGCGTCAGATTTCTTGCTAAGTCTTACTTCATGCACATGTATTATATTGTGACCCTGAGTATTTCCATTACAGAAATACGCAATTTAATCCAAACATTGAATAAATCACATAAGCGCTCCTACAGTCTCCCCAAGGCCCCATAGAATGTGAGCAACAATTGTTGAAAAATGGCCAGCCAAAAAAAGCTAAAAGAAGAGTACTTTGTTGTACCTACTTTTTAAATCTCCACTGAAGACCCACTTTCTCCCAAAAAAAAGATTTTCTATCTCTTTGAATTTAACACAGTAAGACAATTCAGATCCAAAACAGACGTTGAAAGAACAGAGAGCCTTCTCTGAACTTTCTTTGTCCTCAGGCTACATTGCTTTTTGTGATTTATTATTGGAGATATTTAAGCGTTTCTTCTTCTCTTTGGGAATCCTGCCACATTACTCAGCAGCAGCCCATAGACACAGACCCGGTGCATTACAGATCTATATAGTCATAAAAAAAAACACCCTAATGGCCGAAATGGAAAACAGAGATAATAGGTTAAAAGGTTACAGCAGTGCGGGGAAACAGCTTGGCCCGGACTCGACTAGTTTTCATGTCTGGGCCGTAAGAAGGGGAACTTGGCCTGACTCCTACCTGGAGAATGTATTCCTGGCATAGTGCATGATGCTGTCAAAGTCATAGTCTTCTCCCAAAGAGTCCACCTCCCCCGGCTCCATCTTCAGAAAGTTATACTCTTGTCCTGTGAGAGGAGAAATAGGAAAAGTTGAAATGTGATGCTGAGTCATGCTGTGTGACCTTATGTCAAAGGTGCTTTCAGAGAAAAGAGTCACGCAACTTCAAACACACCCGATATATATTAAAAATATGAGGAGCTCTTTTCCAAAACGCTATAAAAGCCAAATTGAAAATTGAGTTTGTTGTGCCATTTT
>CALSBZ010004415.1:356377-373188 GCA_943591055.1 Gobionotothen gibberifrons
CACACACACACACACACAGCAGTGACATTCATTCATCCGCCTGCCAGTGCTAACGCTGAGCGGCGGTGGGAGCTGGCTGGCTGCAGCGCTCCGTCGCAGCGGGACATGAAAGCTTCAGTGTGGGAGTGTGGGAGTCTGGGAGGACGGGCACACACATCGTGTCCTGTGGGCCAGACTCTCTAATTACTGAGAGCCTCTCCTGAGATACGCCTTGAACTTTGCACAGGACAGACGGGGGCCTTCTGAATATGCAGCGGAGTCAAGCGTTCCCACTGCTAACCGCTGCCGCCTGCGTGGATAATGTCATCCCTGTTGCCCCTGAGGCCAGTCACCGGGCTAAAAATGGCTATCAACTGCTGGCTGGGAAAAGCTTGCTTTCATGAGCTGCGTCCGCTTTCTGTTAAGCCGTCTCTGTTGAATGATACATATCAGTGGGAGAGGTACATTGTGTGTAATGACATAATGACTCCAGCTTGTGGTTCATTTCTGTGTGAGGTTAAAACATGGGAACATTTGAGGCTGATCTTAATACTTTTTTTACTCTTTTTCCTTCAAAATGAATAGGTTGCATTGGTTTGTCTTACCAGCAGAAGCAAGTGCTTTAATTTGAAGATATGTAATCGCTAAATAAAAGAGCACTGAACGCCGCAAACAGGTTGTCAATCGTCGCTTAGCAACAACAAGAGCCACAAACAGCACTTTCCCCCGAGTATCAGTTAGAGAGAAGAAACGCTGAGTGGACACTGAGTCTAACTTCAGTGGAGTACACAGTGTGATGCAGGAAGTCTCTCCCTTGGATGCACTTCTGAACACCGTGTTTGACACAAGTGTGCAGTGACTGATGCAGCGCACAGGAAACATTCCTGGCCACTGAATGACCGCTTCTCCCAGGACTGGCAGGGGGTTGAAATAACAACTCACACAGAGACTGCGGTCGGAGAGGATGAACAATGGTGAAAGGCTGCAGAGCAGGAAGCAAGGAAAATTAATCAGGGCGCTAAATAATTAGCCGTAGATAACGAAGGCTCAACAGAGGTTCCTTCATGCGGGAGCTTCAAACCCCACTGACTCACCCACATGGTCGGTAGGTGAAGACAATATAGCTCTCCTCCTGCGTCCTCTCGACAAAGGTCACACAGGTGTGCTTCTCCCAGTGACGCATGGCTTGGCGGAAAATGGCCCGCTGGCTACCTGAAAACAAAGACAGAGAGGGGACAGATCAGTGGAGCTGACCAAAGCTCAATCACACATTTTATAGAAAAAGGAAGGATGAATAGAAGCATCCGGAAACAGCTTTTAGACCTGAGATTAGACGGTCTGCTCCTGGAAATGAAGACATGGGACATCACAAGGTAGACCCCTTGTCAGTTGTCCTAATCTTGTTTTTATCATTTAGAAATTGCACCATGTACTTTGCTTTAAAACATCACCGAGCAATAGGGGTGAAAGGATATGGGATTATATCATGGATTGTGGTAAAAAACACTCCAAGAAAGTTGATTGTGGTGAATTTAAAAAAAGTTAAGTAAGAAAGAACAGACAATGCTGCTTTCTAACAATGTTTTTTTTACATTTATGTATCCTTTAGTTATGAAGGGGGACTTAAAGGTGGGGTAGGTCATTTTGGAGAAACCGGCTCGAGTGCGCTAGAATTTGAAAATACACAGCCTGAAAAAATCTGCCACTTCCTTACAGAGCCCCTCCTCCAACACACACGAACGTGCACATGACCAATGAGGGCACGAGATAAGTTTGTGCACAGATGGAAGGCTGACAGGCAGGTAGGCCATCCAGTTATTTTAGCCGGGCCGGCTCAGATGATTGGTCGTGCTTTTTACAGCGCCACGGCTTCCACAGATGACATTTTTTTATGGATTTTGTGTCAAAGCACTTAAGATATTCATTGCTATCAGGATGTTAAGAGCATTCCATGGAATATAACAAAAAGTTCTTCTCAAACTTACCTACCCCTCCTTTAATATATCATGATTAGCTTATAGAGGGTATATGCAGGAATCCTGAAGTCAGATGTAAGACCTTTTAAGACCTTTTTTAAGACCCTTTCCATACATTTTAAGACCTGATCGCCACTTTGAGTTTTAACCGGTTACCTCGGCGACACACTTTACCTCACATTGACTATATACAGTATTGATTGTCCTTCCTCCTTATCTTCAAACCATTTGGACGCAGACTTGCATTTCCCCATAACGATGTTGTTTAACAACCGGCGTAAACGGAGCTTCGTGCGCTATCAAGCAGTGAGCGTGCGATGTCCTGTTCAGATGACGTCTAATCCAACGGGACGCCATAAATAAACTACACAGAATCACACTACACACCTACGCAATGATTACATTCAGGCACACTGTAGAATACAACCTCTTTGGACCATTTATATACTTATTGAAAACAAGCTACAAAATGTAACACCTTGGAAAATGCCGTTTCATACTTTTGAATAGCCTTAATTTTCGCTAAATTGATTTATCAACTTTTAATACTTTTTAAGACCCCGCGGACACCCTGTTATACAAGATACTTTTAATGTATTTTATTCACTTATAAGGGATGCAATACAAATGAAGATTAAATTATGGTTGACTGTCATTTTAACAGTTTTAAGAATCTTTTGATGATTACGGGATACGCTAAGATCAGCGAAGGGAATTGTTACTTTAAAAGTTCATATTGTCCAATATCTATCCAGCACTGCTCCCATCATATGCTGTTTTAAAGGTTGCTATATAAAAAGTTAAAACAGTTCATTTCTTTATTCATTTTATGTTAAACATTGGCACATCCTTATATATAAGGCTATTCTTGGTGCTCTTCCCCCTTATCTAAGGATGTACATACATAGAAAATGCACAGGATCTTATCGGCTTCGCTCCGATAACTTTTTCCTTTCAACTGTACCAAAGGTCCGTACTGAACTTGGGAAAAGGGCGTTCAGTTACGCTGCCCCTCAAGCTTAGAACCTGCTTCAAACTGAGCTGAAACTCAGAGAGCTGGTCTCATTAAACACACTCAAAGCAACTTTAACTGACCTTGAAGCAGGCCGCTGTGTCTGTAAATGCTTTGGCTAAACTTGGTGTTTGACTGTGTTGTGATTGTGTGTTTTTTGTAATTGTCTGTAACTGTAAAACTGTCTGAAACTGTGCTGTTACCATTCTTGGGCCAGGACTCTCTTGAAAAAGAGATTTTTAAACTCAATGAGACCTATCCTGGTTAAATAAAGGTAAAATAAAAAAATGTTATTAGGAATAAGTCTCAGTTAAAAAAGATGACTTGAATAGATGATATATGTATATGCTTACTACATTCTGCAGCAACACTACCTTACATCATGTAAGAGATGCTATGTTAAAGAGGACAGGATGATCGTTGTTACTCACCACTGAAGTTTCCACTGATGACATAGGGAATGACGCCTTCAGGCCACACTCGTTCAGGTCTGGAGGTCGCCGCCCTTTTCCTGCGGCGTGAACCTTGGCTATTTTGGATACTCTGACCAGTTGATCCTGAGAAGACACAAATACAAAACAACGCAACATGAATCACTTCTCTTGGTCCGAGCACATGCATTTTTTTGAAGAGAAAATATGCTTTGGATTGTTCCACCAATTAGACTTTTCATCTTGAACTACAGGACATTATTCAAAGGTTTGACTCCACATAGAAAGTCTAATTAATATTTCTCATTTTGGATATTAAATGAACTCCCTTTGTTCAAATAACATTGTTTTTCCAATTTTGCACACATGGATTTTATTGAAGCTGAATTCTTTCTTCTTCCAAATTAATTGCAGCCCTTTAATGTCACTCCAAAGCTCATTAATGCAGAGTAACCATGGAGACTAAGCTCCTACCTAAAACCTGGTGATAATAATAAGAAACATTCATAAATGATCCACATGTAGCAAAATCCTCCTTCTGTATGCTGCAAAACTTATATTAAAGCAAATAACTGCAATCATCTGGTGTTAGCGAGATATACACCAACTCTCACATGATGTTTGAACAGCTGCAATGTGCATCAAAGAATATTAAAAACTAATGGCAAGTGCATATGGTTTGTTGATTTAAATTTGATTTACTTAAAGGAGCCCTACTATGTTCATTTTCAGGTTCATAATTGTATGTAGTGTCTCTCCTGTGACATGTCTCCATGCTTTAATGTTCAAAAAGCTCTTTATTCTTCTCATACTGCCTGTGCTGCAGCACCTCTTGTCACCCTCTGTCTGAAACCAGAGCCCAGTCTGCTCTGATTGGTTAGCTGGCCGGCTCTGTTGTGATTGGTCAACCGCTTGGAAATGCACCACCCCTTAGCCTATCATGTACAATGTGTTGGAGAGCTAGCCAATAAGCGAGAGTGTTACATAGTGATGTCATTATGTTACAGAAGAAGACAAAGGACTCTGATCGAGGTGTTTTAGGCATTGCAGACCATTCACACAAACCTTTATACAGGAAAGGGAAACACCAAAAAGCATTATTGCAAAAGTTCCAGGGAATTAATTTGGGTTTGCATTGGGTCAGAGAATAAAATAACTAATGACCAAAGACCCAGATGTCACATGGATATGTGCTTATGATTTAAATAAAGCTACAATGTCAACCAAACACACATAGACGTTAAATCCTGCTGAAGCTAAAGTAAAAAAAGCAATGTTGAAATACAGTTGGCCACCATGAAAATGTTGTTTTCCTTTCATTTTAACCACATCCAAGAATAATGTTTTCTTAGTTTTGAGTATTTGAGACCTTAGTAGGAAGTGCATGTTGTCTTTGATTATGCATGCTTCATTACATCACTGTGCCAAAATATGTCCACTCTAAAAAATAAGTCCTTTCCTTATAAGGCCGATAATATTTTCTGAAGAGGGATGACCAAGGCCGAGAACTAGAAACCACGCAGAGCAGGAATTTTAAGTGTGTGTTGGGTTGGGTCCTAAATTTAAGCCATGAATATAACTATTGTATAAAAAGTGATGTGCTGTTGATAATGTTATTTTTCTTCTATGTTTTATTTCCACATAAAGCCTCCAACAGCATTGAGTCTGTCACTTTAGGGTTAAATATGTGATTTAATGAAAATCCGCAGAACCCCCTAGGCAGATTGATGCATGTCCTTGGTTCGGAAGTTAATACATGTTTAATTTAAAGTTTTTTTAAGACAGTTAATTAACATGTTGACCTCTATCTAATGATGAGATTTATGCAGATACGATAGAGTAGGGGTTTCGGGCACGACATCCTTACTTCCATGGTGCATGTAAAAGGAGAATAGCTTGAAGAGGGTGAATCTCTAGCAACACTTTTAGTATTAAGAACGACGTGGATGACCCTGGCCAAAGCCAAAACATGTCGGTCTCACAATAAAGTTGTTCTTTCGCTGTAGGAACAAAGACAAGTACATCTGGTTTGAGTACATCCTGCACATGGGATTGTTTTTCCAAAACAAAACGTATGCAAGCTGTGCGACTACGAGCCTTTCTATCCAAATTTGATTTACATGCGTTTTTTTCTTGTTTAAATTTGATGGTACAATGTGTTCTGTTGAATTTCAGTCTGCAAGAGTACATCTTAGCAGCCTGGCGAGATCAATTAGCACGAACACTTGTGCATGTGTTGAAGGAAAGTCTGATAACAGCCAAGTGCTGTGAGAGAAAACTTGTGGATGATGAATTAACTACAATAATACGATTACATCTCCCACCTTCAATTAAACAGCAAAGGTTTTTAAGTCCAATGTTTTTTCATTTCTGATGTGTTTTTTTGGCTGAAGATAAGGATTAGATTTGGGATTAGGCGAAGAGATGCAACCACACCTGTAGCTGCTGTGTTCAGGGTCTACATTCATTTTTCATTAATCTGGTTTCCTGAAATACGATAGCCTATTTAATAATGAACACTTTTGAGTAATTTGCATACACTGAGAACTAATCGTGAAAGACTGGGTAGAAAATGATTGTCTTGCTTTAAAATGTTCGTACCGATTTGTTATGGAAGATGACAATCCTTTGTGATATCTTAAGGAATACTTTTAACTGACCTTTTCTCTATCAAATACTCACCCTATGTTTTTAAGTTAGTCTTGATTTAAGCACAGGGGCCCACGTTATACAAAACAGTACTCACACTTATGTAACCTAATTTATTGTCACGCTTATGCCTCATATAATGTCAATTCAAACCACATTCTTTAACTAGATCTTTCACCACAAAGCTGCACACTCAAGTAATTCAATGGTAACATAGTAACTCCACGTTTATCTCAATCGATTTTCTATGACATGGTTTCAAGGTTGTAACTTTGGTTTGAGAAGTGGGGGACACACAAAACAGGTGGTCCTCCGCAATGAAACATTTTCTACATTTTCTACTGCCTTTCAACAAATATATTTTCCAAACCGTTTGAGACCCACTGAGATCACTTAGACTAAAGTTTACAATCTAATCGCTCAGAGTCCTTTACCTCCCTGAGCTGACGTTATCTCTCTCAGTCCGACAGGAAAGAGCTCTCCCTCTCCTTATTGTTGAAACAGCTACTAATCTCCGTTAGCTCCGAGCTAGCACCAAATGCTAACAACAACCCCCGTAACTCTATATGTCTCTCTCTCTCTCTTTCACAAGATGCACTTGTGCCACACACACACTCCTCTGTGACGATGACCGCTTGCGTAAAAGAATAATAATAAACACATTTAAAAAGTGGGGGGGACACAAATGGGATTTTGAAAAGTGGGGGGGACATGTCCCCCCTGTCCCCAGTGGAAATTACGCCTATGCATGGTTTGAACAATGGCTTTAAGAGGAGTTAAAGTAGCTGACGTCAGCAGTTATATTTGCTCCAATATAATTTATGACTTTTTAAAAGAACAGTTTTATGCAACTGCACTGATAGTGTTTTTCATTCCCAGCAGTATCCTCTTCACTAGACAACAATTAGAAGCGCAGTGACTCACCTGCTCAACGGATACTCAGAGATGAGTGTCTCCTCTTAACTCCCTGCCTCGGGGATAACTATTTACTCTATAAATCAATCTCTCTCTGAAGAGCTGCATTGTATTTCTAATCCTAAAAAAACGTTTATTTTCCTCAGCATGCCAATTAACTGAAACACAGCAAATTGACAGTGTCAGTTACAAACAGCAGCATGCACACACTTGTTGGATCACGCTCACCTACGGTTTATAGGATTGTGAATACTATTTGGTGGCTCCCGACTCACAGCTGTAGCTTAAATACCGCTTTTTATTTTTAAGAACAAAATATAACCATGACAAAGCCTTGCAATTACTGTCGGTGCGTAGTGATAACAGGCCAATTGAAGGCCTAAACATTTAAAGAGGGCTTATGATAAACACACAACTGCTACCTGACAGGTGCTGCTGCCAGCTCTCAGTTTGAGAGGATGTGAGTGGTTGGACTGCTGCAGTGGAAGAGAGTGTTTTCCCTTCAGGGGCCCTTTTATGCTTTTTGGGTTTTCTCTTTCCTGAAGTGTGACATGTAAATGGTCTGCAGGCGGAGTTTATCCCCCCACACACTACTAACATAATGACATCATTGTGTAACACTCGCGATTTGGCTTTTGGCTAGCGCTCCAACCAGTGGCGAACCATGTCTATCACAACTGGACCTTCTGTAGACACACACACCCGCTGCCGCCGTCTTTTAACTGAATTGTCGTCTTGAAACGGGCACTCACAACAATTCCGCAACAACATCATCTTCGCCTGTTGCCATTTCAACGTTAAAAACAATAAAACGGCATGAATTGCTTCGTCGCATTTCTCTAGATCCTCTGTCTCGAGCCAGTGACCTAGCGGGCCTTCTAGAATACCCTGGAACCGAGGGAAACTCTGAAAGAATACGCCCATTGGCTACAAATCAATATATGATTGGTTGATCAAACTGTCAGTCCAAAATGTACGCTCTCATTCAGTGTAACGGCCAGGGCATTCTATCAAGGATGTAGAATACCTTGGTTGAAGGATATTCTACCCAGAGACCCAGAACAAGATCTGATTGGTTGCTTTCTTTTCTAACACAAAACCACTGAAATGTGTAATGCATGGTCCGAGAAGGACAAACAAATCAACGTAACACACGGATACGATTCTCATTTATTCATTTTATACACATTTTATTTATATAATTGAATCAATTTTTTGTTTGTTTTATCTGAGTGTTCCAGGGTATTCTCTGAATACCTTGAAGGCCCTGACGGTTCGCCACTGGCTCCAACACATTGTACGTGATAGAGATGTCCCCCCCCTTAGCCTATGTGGTTGACCGATCACAACAGAGCCGGCCAGTTAACCAATCAGAGCAGACTGAGCTCTGGTTTCAGACAGAGGGTGTAAAGAGGTGCTGCAGCACAGGCAGTGTGAGAAAAATAAGCAAGCATGTGAACATGTAGAAACACTAAATATAGATATGAACCTGATAGTGAACGTAGTAGGGCCCCTTTAGAAACAAAATACGTTTCTAGAGGGGCCCATGTTCGTTTCACTTGTTTTGTTAGAATTTCATTATATCACCATATGTTGTCATCTTTGAATCTGTTGTTGTTGTTACCTGTATCTGTGTGATTAACCATCTGGACGGTCCTCTGAGCAAGATCTATTATTCTGTCCACTTTAAACATTAGCATGTCCTCCTCGTCAAGAGCAATGTCTCCCAGAAAGGCAACTGAAACAGAAAAAAAACAGAGATGGCACATGTCAGAGGATTGAAAGGCAGATGCACAATATGGAGCGTCTGTCCGAGACGCCAAGTGGCCTGGAGCTTTTCCTGCGTCTCAGACAGAGCCGGCTGCACGGAGGCCCAGTCACTTGTGTAAGGCCGGGCCTCGAGCGTGTAACACATAAATAAAAAACATATACATGACTCTCTTAGTCACCCTTTCCTTGCAGAGGGAATATAACTAAAGTTGTGAAACAGCAGTGTTTGGATAACAGAAAAGCCGCTTTGTCTGGACTCCAAATTATAGGATATGAGAAATATAAGCAAGCAGCATTTCGCGCATGGGTCAGGAAGGTTCACGCAATGAAGAGAGAGCATGAACTCAGAAACCTGACAACATGATTAAGTAGTAAGTTCAGATGTTACCAAACAACTACATTCACCACAGTGCGCCTGGCGTCCTTGGATAGTTAATGAGAGTTAACAGAAGATATGACACTGTAAGACGTTGCCTCGATGGAGTAATATGGGGCACCTTGAACAAGTAATAGCTCTTTAATGAGGCCAAGGAGAGGGAAAAATAACCAAACAGTCCCACTTTATGAGGTATGTGCTTTATTGGATTCTAAATGCCCCATTTCTATAAGCTAGGAGTCCTCTCCGCAGAAACAGGACGTTCACTTTTACAGGCTTTTAACACCAGCACGTTTCTAGGATTTATGGCCAGGCTTGTATGCAGTTGGGGGGGGGGGGGGGGGGGGGGGGGGGGTTGGGAAGAAGCAGAAGGGGGGAGAGAAGGGCAAAGGGGTGGCACTGTAATCCATGTCTGAACAGGAGAGGACAACGAGAGGGGAAGGAGAGAGAGGAAGAAGAAGACATCCTCTCTGTGCACACCGCAACTCTGAATAGGGAAGGCAGATGTGGAGCAGAGAGAAAATGACAGCCTTCTGCATGTGTGTTTTGCGGTGGAGTGAAGAGCAACCCAGAGGGGTAAAAAGCCAGGAGAACCACAATAAAACAGAGTTAATGGGAGTGATTTACTCAGGCTATTTGTGAAAGGTTTGTAAAAAATCCCCCCCCGAGTGAAAGCAAAGCAATCATGTGTAGATAAACTTTATTTTATTTAGCTTCCAGGGTGCTTATGGCTTTATATTTTATTTTAGTATGCAACAAAAACATCCTGAGGAAAAATCCTTCATCTCCCGCACTCCTATAAAAGTTTGACAAGAGTCAAAGAGAGAAAGGGACGATTTGCACAGTTGAAACAAAGACACAGAAAAAGTTGGCACCAGAAGAGTATAACAATCTGGAGCTGATACAAGCCAGGCTTCCACGCTGCAGGATGTGGACGACGCTCAGCTCAATGACTGTGTTTGGGATTAGGAGGCTAATGACAGCAATAAGAAAAGGTGTAGATCACGACCGGCATGTCCGGACACGCACAGAGCCCGGCTTTAAATTCCAGAGGTCAAACGGGATCCTTTAATTTGTGCTCGCAAAAAACAACAACTCAAATCCCTGAGATGCAAAACACACTCAATCAGCACTAATACTAGCAACTATTGCCAAAAACACCACTGATAAGAGGAAGCTACCAGATGTTGCGCAGTAAAGGATGGATATGCTGACTACGGAAGGGCACTTTTTTCTTTTAAATTTGATTCCCAGAACTGGCTGTACGCTGCAAAGAACAGGCAGTCCCTAATTCTACGTTTGCTGTCATAACACTGAGGAAAAGTATTCAAAAACATTTCTATGAAACTGTTTGTCCCTCTAAAAGGACAGACAACAATTAAGGGATGTTGATTTCCACCTCCAGTGTCACCTCGCACCATATTAGCAGTATTATGTGCATGACCGAATAACGAGGGGAAGCCCCCCCCCCCCCATGAGGTTCACAGAGGGCTGCGCTTTCGGCCCAATCCTCCAGCACCATGCCGGAGACAGGCCGGTTAATCCGCAGTGTCATTGTTCTCAGACAACAGTGGAGATTGAAGTGAGCAAATGCACTGCCCGGCGGCATTAGGACTCATTTCCCCCGGGCAGCAGTCGTCCTGGAGACGCTGTTGCAGGTTTATGGAAAGACTCCCAGGGATTGTGAATTAATCCCCTTGTCTCCTGGCTTTAATTATCCACAGACGCATGGTTTGAAGGAATCTTTTGTACACAACTCCAGGCTGGGATTGAGGACAGGCTATGGAGAAAGGTGATAACTCATCTAGAGACAGAGCGCTGTGACGGTATCAAGTACAAACAAGGAGAGACTCCTGTGTTTTACTGTAGATTAAAACCCAGTGAATGTGGCAGATGGCAAGTGATCACCGTAGAGCGCCGTGCTGCATATCTACCCAAACATTATTCATTACCTAAATGACAACAGCTGCAACTGTAATATGAATATCTATGCAGAATAGTTAGGTAATGTTGTAGGGTTGTTGCTGCCGTTCTAGTTTAGATTTAATCAGAGAAAACAACTGAAGAAAAGAAGAAGATGATGAAGAAGATATAGTTATGGGCATTTACGTTTAAATAAGGATTGATGTGTGTATATATTTCACAAACGACATGTATGACCTTTGGCAAAACGTTAGATTGAACATATTTGATATGTGATATGGTCCAAATCCATTGAATTGTTTTAGTTAATCTAAACCATCCTAATCCTTCTCATCTCAGACTGCCCCCATCAATCAGCACAGATTACACATGAGATCTCAATCAAATTAATCCCATTGATTCGTGTAATGCCCTAGCCTCGACCTCTGCGGTGTCAAACACTGCACGACTATTCCCATAAATCTCCTTCCGCGAATACCAGACCACGACATCTGCCACTGGAACCTGCACAAACATCAATACTAAGCCCATACAGACACCAACAGCAGCCTATATTTAGAAGGCCATGGTTTACTCCTCACTGTGCTCATAGAGATGTTTAGACAGCCTTTGCCTATACAAGACCTACTGATGAGGGATGAGAAAGCCCGGCCAATATGTAAGCCTGGAATGCATCACAATACCCTGGCACCGCCTTTCACGGCCTGTGTTTGGAAACAAACGCTGCATTTGAATTTAAATGGAGACCAATAGTGTATTGCAATAAGGTGATTACCATTTTATGACATTGTAAGTACTTTTAGTCACCTTTCAGGTTTCATTCCCTATTAGCACTTTGTGCCAAATCCTAATCTATGAATCTAAAGTTTCTCCAAATGTACCAAAAAGAGTAACAACGTTTGTGTAACATAAATACTGAGATAAAGTAGGACGAAAAAAGGGAAATGCATAATCCTACAGTGAGATGAATTGTATCGTGCATTCCTGTTGTTATGTAAGTAATGTACCTTTTTTTTAAACCAGCTGTTTTTTTCTTTAGCAAATGCTTACCTAGACATTTCCTTACACTGCAATGTGCGCCCCAAGGCAGGGGAGGGGGAAGAAAAGTCCACTTATCTGCACTCTGATCATTTCAAAAGTTTACGACAGAAAGGTATATGATTAGAGGAGAGATTATTTGGGAGTCTCAAGCTACAGCCTGACGATTCGAGTAATTACTCTCCAATAAAAGACTCATCACAGCCGCAGATGAGATCAAGACCGAGTTCCTGTCACCACACTACAGCTCCAATCTATTGACAAAATGAGAGCTGCAAAAGGGCACCCAGCATGAGACGGCCTCCTCTTTAACATTTCACACTTCATCAAGCCCATTAGCAGATTGGATTTCCCAGCTCATCCCTGCCGTTGATCACGGATATACCGACTGCCCGTCAAACCTCTAATGACTCATCAGCTCGCCAGCCGTTTGTCTCTTTTAATGCCACCAGCACTTCTGCTCCGTATAGATGAATAATTCATCGCCACAAGGAAAGGATTTTCACCTTTGACAAAAACTTATTTTGACCATTTGGCCTGTTCTGCATGTGTGGTTTGCAGACTAACACATAGTCATGCTGTCTGGCAGAGGACATTTCTCAGAACAGATGTCCTAAGCAAAGTTTAAATGGGTTTGTGGATTAACTAAATCTAGAAGACTCTTTGGAACACTTCCATAAATAAAAGCCATTTGTTTTTAACCAGAGGTGGAGAGAACAGAAACATATCTCAACCAGATGAACAGAAATGTAGAACTACTGATATACTTAGAAAAAACCTACCGAGAAAAATGCAAAAGTGATTGCTAAGCTGCTTATTATGGAAGGCTAATTGGGCATCATTCGAGTCATTTAAATTAGCCCTTCCAAAGCATTTGTTTTCACGGTAGCTCCAAACCCAGACTTGGTATTAATGTAATGCAAGATTAGTTATTACTTAGCTCTGACGACAAACATATTTTTCAAACTAATGCAGCGAGATCGTGTCAATAGATTGGATCCCTAATCACCTGAACCCTGCAGAGAGAGGAGAGGCAGGGGGCCTGTAATGTAAGAAAAACACCCAGTGTGGGCTCGGCTATACAGCCTGTATTCCATGATAAAGGAAAAGCATCTGCTTAAGTGTTGCTTAAAGGCCCAATCATGAAGGTCAACAGAGAGCCCATCTCATCGCCAGAGCAGGAGGCCGGTAACGAGTGGGATCTGTTTTAGGCCAGGTTTACACAGGGACGAACCTTAATCGATGTCAAAAGAGTCTTCCGTCCACACGAGACCGGTCGACCCGCTGGAAGCGCTGTACTTCCGCCACAAAATACACCAAAAGCAGCGAATAAGACCACCCGAGCATGGTTGCCATGAGCCGCTTTGACACCAAGTACTTTGCTTAGTGCCGGCACTTAGTACCCCAGGGCACTAAGTACCAATCGCGTTCACTCCGGAATAAGTTCCCTGAGGGAAGATTACGCAAATGAGCCGCTGACGTCACTTCTTCTTCTTCTTCTGCTTTGGGTTTACTGGCAGGCCGCAAACAACTTCACGGCGTATACTGCCACCCGAAGTCCCTGGCCGGACGTCCCCGGAGTTAGGGACTGGCTTCAGTAGAAGCTGCTGGGTCTCCCAGCAGCTTCCGAGTAAATCGCCAGAACGCCGACACCTCCTCATCACTCCACCGTTCCCATGTTTTATTTTTTTTTGCCATAAGTTAGTCTCTCTCCGTTTGTGCGCGGGGCTAATGCTAATAATGCTAATGCCAGCAAATACAATGGCGGCTTCACAAAACCTTTCAGAGTTTTACGAGGCGTGGTTTGCAATTCGCCCAGCCAATAGAAATTGGTACTTTTTTGGTACCAGGATAGTACCACCTCTCTAGCAGGCACTAAACATGGGGGTAAAAGTACTCTTTTTGGTGTGAACGCGACATAAGGGGTACTAACGGAACTTAACGCGCCTATAGTTGCCTGGTTGCCCTTCTGTTTATTCTCCGCGGTAAATGTAGCAACATGTAGTTCATGTAGTTCTCCATGTCCACTTGTTGCTGATGGTTGTGGTAGAGGAGCTGTAGATGTTTGCACTAACATCTGTAGCATGGTCAGTAGCGTCTGGAGCACGAAAGCAACCCTGTGATCCGCCATTGTTGTTGTTGTTGTTGTTGGCGAAACACATCAGCAATGACGCGGGTGACGCGGGGGTGAGCAGCAGAGGTGGGGAGAGGTGGGGCTATGGCGTCATCGTTATCAGGAAATGATCGTATAGGACGTACACACAGAGCCGTTTGGCCCCCCACAGCGTTTCGTCAGCAGATCTACCCACCTTGGGAGCCGTTATCGTTTGAGAGCTCCGTTTCCGTGGTTCCGTTACGGCCTCGTGTGAATGAACCGTCCAGAAGAGAACTGTAGCGGATACAACCCGTTTCTTCTCCATGTAAACGTGGCCTTAGACGCCATTTTCAGAGGCATAAAAACAAGAGAAACTAATAAAACCAAAGTTGAACCATTTGTGAGAGAAGGCAATTCATGTAAAAATGATTAACACTATCTTGTCTATGTCTGTTTTATATCTTAACAACATACTGTCAATGTATCAAGCTAAAAAAGGGACGTTACTAAGAGAAATAGTGATGTACTATGTAATTTTAGTTGTAACCAGCACAAAAGCGAATTAAAAACAGACTTATGAGAAAGTAAAACCTCTGAAACATTGTCAAAAGAATTCCAGCAGCCATATTTCAAACGGCCAAATCACAGTCAACGCCTGACATCACGGGGCGAGAGTAAAAACACAAGCCTCTGTTGACACATTCTTCAGAGGCGTTGGATAACCAAGGCCTGCACTCTCCTCACCTGTGCTGCTGTGGCAAAGTGTGGCTGGCCTGCCCTCTAAGTTCCAGACAGGCTTTCCCTTGGCACTGGCTGAATGACCCACAGTCAGTGAAGTGTTTGAGCCAGTCACAGGACAGAGCCGGGTGCCAGGTAGACCAGAAAGCCACTTGCATAAGAGCGACCGGAGGAGAGGGGGCGTTCAGGTTTGTCTGCAGCTGAGGCCACAGCAGCTCAATGCAAAAAGCATGGGCTTAAACAACACTCATCAGTAGATTAAGATGTTTGCTTCATAAATGAATGCATACATTCATGTGGAACTAGTCACTGCTTTCATGATTATCATTTAAGCAGAGTAGACAATGAGCGTGACTGCTTCCCATCCATTTTTCATTTAGAAAATGAGTGGATCTAATCTCACAGGGTGGTTAGTCTTAAATGACTTCCTGGAAAGCTGCCAAGTTTGGAGTTCTGCAAACTAAGGAATTTTCCACTGGTTAACTTCCTAAATAGATGGCATTACTTCAGTGTTATTGCACTGCTTGCTTCAATCAATGCACATTTCAACCATGTCTGATTCAGTGAGGACATTTTAATCCTTTGTTAATTTGAAACATTTATCAGGGGGTTTGTGTTGCTTAACTGAACATGTGTGGCACACATCTGGCAAGAAATTAAGAATTGCATTTGAAACAATCAGTGACATTCACAGAAATTGCCACCATTTAGTCAATTATATAACTGACCAACTATTACAGATTATCTGTATATGACAACAATGTGAAGTCTTGTTAACAAATAGCTCTAAAATCCTGCAGTGTAACATAAGGACAGCCATACAAGCAAGAGATGCACTCCGATTTGAGCATTAATGCAATTGAAACTTCACACGGCTGTAGGCACTTTCCTGGGCGGAAGCGGCATGACATCAAAATGCTGACCCTGAGCCCACAGAGGGCGATCAAATAGACTCAAAAAGTGCAGTGATTGGGTGAAAAATGTGGGTAGAAGAGAGGAAATCGATAATCCAAGAATCCTGATCCACCAGTATGGAGTTGGCGACAGTGAAAAATCTCTGGTGTTTCAACCGAATGAGGAATAAAGGGGAGACATGTTGCTGTGAAGTAGGTAGAAGGAGAAAGGTGTGTGTTGTTGGACGAGCTGGAGACAGCGAGGGTTAAGAGAGTGGGAGTTTGTACTTGTGACCGTCTCCCCAACCACCTGTTTGCAGCCGAGCCCAAACAAAACGGCACTCCATCCAAATTACACTGAAAACAGGATTACTAATAATGATAACATTCTCACAAACAAGACAAACAACAGTACTGCTTGAGGATTGTGAAGTTGGTATGACCCCGATGAGACATTTTCGATAACAATTTGTTGGAAACGCAATGAAAAAAAAAACTCTTGAAATATAAACAAGATCATTGGCCTTTGGGTTGTTGACCCTTCAGTCTGAAGTCTTCTGCGTCAATGAGTTATAATCCATTCTAGTGATGCAAAACAATCTGCTATGCCCACTTGAACAGTGAAGCAACATCTTCACTGACTTGTACACAGTTCTTCTGCAGCCTGACCTTTGTCATGTTTATGTGAAGCCACAAAGCTCCTGGAGCACAATCTTTACATCTCCCTCGACATGTACTCCTCCTCTCAGGGGGAAAGAAGAAGAGGAAAGATTAGACGGGTAAAGCTGGAGGACTCAATTGTGTTTTATAATCGACTGCCACATCAGAAATTGACAAATGCCAAATCGGTAAGCACTTCTAGCACTTGAGAGGTCATTTTGCGTGAAGCCAACTCTCTGTATCTGTAACCTGAATACTTTCACCAGATGGAAAACACAATCTGTTCAAACTCCCCCAAAGGGATTTGGCAACACACACACACACACACACACACACACACACACACACACACACAC
>CALSBZ010004415.1:386128-399713 GCA_943591055.1 Gobionotothen gibberifrons
GTGTGTGTGTGTGTGTGTGTGTGTGTGTGTGTGTGTGTCTGTGTGACTAGAGCTATCTTCTGAGCTCTTCTGCCTTGGCTACAATCTTTTCATCGTGGCTGTTGTAGGATTGGTGCTTAGCTACGGTATTTAGCGTCGCGTTAACCGAATATTTTCCATCTATGACAGATTTTTTTTAACAATGACAGAAAAATCTGAAAGCATTCTTTTCATTTTGACAGATTAGAACAAACTTAGAACAGCGGCAAAGTTTCCCCGCAGCGAGGCTCCGGTGTTATGCCGTGTTATGCTTTACGCTGTGTGCGCTCCCGCGAGGTGCATGCATATAACGGCGGGCATTCATAACACCCGCGCAACGTCTCACGAGCGTGCTCTCGCTAGCTGAAGCTTGGTTGCTAGGTTACTAGCTGGGTGTTCTCCGATAAGGGTCCGGGGGGGTGCAAAGTTAGTGATTACTGGTTCCATGTTGATTTATTTCAATACAAATTGATCGCAACACAGAAGTACCTTTCAAATCCGATCATTTTTAAGACCTTTTAAATCCTATTTAAGACCTTTCTAATTGTTTGGATCATATTTAAGACTTTTTAAGGCCTTGCGGGAACCCTGTGTGGAGTTGTGTGTGGTGGCGAACTAACCTTGAGCCTGCTTGTGAGTGAGCACTGTCCCCGAGCGCTGCATGTGTGTCTTCAGGAGCTGCGTGGCTGTGATCAGACTGGACTTCTGAGCTGGAGACAGACCCGACGTCTTGGGTTTGGGACTGGACGTGGGGCTGCTGCAGACACTAGACAGGTCCTGAGGAAACAGCAAGAAGGAGGAACAAAGGATGATTCATGACTCATTGACGGCAATCATTCCTACTGCATGTAAACCTACTGCTATTTATACTCATTCAGAACATTTGGTATTATTGGAAATGGTTGCAGCAAGCCAACACTGGGGTCTGTATTTTAAAATTCCTCCCATCTTTGTCAACAAAATGTTAGATTACAGAGGAAAACCTAAGAATATATGTTTATTCCTCTCAATTATTTTACTCAGCTGAGCAGATGAGAGAATTTCATTAAACGACATTCTGATGTCTGACAGATACAATTTCTCATTAGCTAGCACTTGAGAAAAAGTGAGAAGCCATCCTTTTTTAACCCTTAAAAGGGCGAGCACTTAACAAATGATTGATTTTTATTTTCTAATGAATATAGGCATTTCATTATGATTAGGGATGCCAGCGATTATTCAATTTTTCGAATATTCGTTACAGCCTCCATCATTGAAAATTATTTTTTCAAATTCGATTTTATTTATATATATATATTTTTTTATTATTTATGTTTTTCTTTTTTTTCCTGGCTTAGTTTCAACCAAAATATAGACTAATGCTAATAATAGTAATCATTGTAAATGGCCATTGGTCACACCACCAGTTTGTTTTACTGTAAACTTGGAGGCGGCGAATAATCGATTAATATTCGCCAGGGCTGTCCGATTTTCGATTTTGATCATGGTCAGTTTCTGGCATCCCTAATTATGATACCTTTATTTCACCTATATATTACACCCATATATAATACCCATGTTACTTCCTCATTGCACTGTTATTACACAATATTACACCCATGTCTCACATGGACAAAGCCCGTCAAATGAATGTGCACCCTAGAAACCATTTAAGGGATGAGGAAGAAGTGATTAGTTTTGAATCTCGACCGCTTCTCTTAATTTCATAGGATTTTCATGACTTTTCTAAAACGTTCCCAATGTTGGGAATACAAAGCAAACCAAGCCATCATTACACAAAATCAAATAGTTAATTATTTAATTCCATTTAGAAATATAATGAATACTTCAAATGTTCGTATCAGGTGGTTCTTTTTAAAGCTGAACATTGTGACGCTTCCAACCAGTTGATAGATGGCGGTGAATGTAGCCCCTGCTAACTGACCTCTGAACCTGACGGTGAGATGGGAAGTCTGAGTGCAGGAGAGGAAGGTCGCCCTCTCTCCAAGTCGAAGGGAAGCTCCCGCCGAGGTCTCTTCTTCTTCTCTGTGTCCTGGTCCCTCATCTCCCCGGAGCCGTGGCCGTGACCCTCCGCTCGAGTGAGGACGCCTGACAGGAAGTCAGAGATCTCATCCTGCAGAACAGTGATGGAAGAAAGAAAACGGTTTGTTTTTTAAGTTTTAAAAAAGGTACTGCAGGGGATAAGAAACACCCCGGACAAAATGAGAAATGACTTAAGTCCTATTCAAAGGACGAACCTGAATGCAGCGGTCAACCATTGTCTGGGTCAGTCCTTCTGATTTCATCTTTGCTGAATTAATCCTGTGTAGGGAAAAGATTCACTGTTACAATTACTGAATTATATTAAAATATTTATACTGAGCTCATATTTCTTGCTGCTTAAACAGCCACTGTGGGAGCCATTGTATGGTTGTTGGCATGTCAGTTTACTTTATTTATAGTGCAATATTATTTTGAACACTTGGTTGCGGGGGTTAGCTGCACCGGGTGTATAAAAGAGCACAGCGATCCAACCAGCCCAGCAGATGCTCAAAATACAACCATTGACTCAGTAATTAAACCTTGGTAATGTAAACGTTCAATAAACATAATTCTAAACGGCATCAAAGGACCGGAAAGCATCCGTTATGTGTCTGCGTCTGCATCGCTCATAATCCTGTGAAGTAATGGCAATAAACTAATATAGGACATTTGGACCATAAGGTTGCCATGACAGCCACCATTAAGGGTCGTGACTGACCTGAGGTTGTCGTCGGATCCCCCCACCACCACCATGCTGTTGTCCGCCCTCAGCTTCTCCCTGAACTCCTCCATGCCTTCGATGCTGCTCTGCAGGGCGTTCTGGCCCAACACAAACAACACGGGGGTCTTCATGTCCAGCAGAGGGTCGTCCACATCCTGCAAACCGGTAGAAATGCATTCAAATCAAAGTTCAGTTTTTCTGATAGAAAGAATGAAGTAAAAAGAAGTATTTACAAAACAATAGAAACAATCCATAAAATAGAGATGACGTATTTTTGTAGACCGACCCGGAAGTAAGATAATCTCCACATGTCTACCCTACTTTTATAATTTTCAAATGATACATTTATTGATCTATCGATTAGGTTTATGATTTGAAAATTGTAAAGGGTAGACATGTGGAGATTATCAGGGTGGACTAAATGTGGATTTATCAAACAGGTTCTATTTTCCACAGATCTTATTTTTTACAATATTCCAAAATCCTATGGAGAAATGCCAAAGCTTTTTTGCCAAGGGAACCCATGTGCAGCTTACTTACGGATCGGCCTACAAAAATACGTCATCCCTGCACCACTCTGATTGAAATATGATTGCTTACCCCTCGTGGCCCGTTGACTGTCAGCAGTGGGAAGCCGAGACACACCACACCGGTCAGATACTCCATTAGGGAAACCTGTAATACATTTGTTTTTATAACAAGTGGTGCTTTAAAGAAGGGGGTGGGGGGGGGGGGGGGTTTAGCCTCACATAACTGTTTAGCCTCACATAAAATTGCAGCAATAAGTTATAAGGAACCTTACGTGACAGGCGATGAGAGCACCCGTATTCCAGCCAACCAGGATAATGGGTTTGTGGGGGAAGTGACTGTGAACCTGGTGGTTACATTTATAACGTAATTATTACATCTGCATAAATATAATGTACAAAATAAAAACAGAATCTGTATTCAACATGGTACTATCATCCATTTTGCCTTCAGACATGAATCCTGAAGTGTTGACGAAATCATTAACTTTCTGGTAAGCGAAACAACCAATCAAAATCTATTTCTGAAAACATTTTTGTTTGAGAAACAGGAAATGCAACTGCTGGATATTGTTTCATTTTAGAACAACATTGCCTAGTTTGACGGCTTGGTCCAAGTTTCGTGAGCCATGCACGTCATGATGGGTGGGGTTATTTTTATACGATTCTTTCTAGAGTAACCCCCTTAATTTGCAACCTCTTCTCCGGCTTTAATAGGAAATTAATGGAAAGCAAAGATGTGGCCTCTGTGGTCGGATCTGGTGGAAATGTGGACATTTTAACACAATTTTTCTAGTAGGTCGGCTTGTGGTTTAATTGGCAAAAAATGAGCATTGCAAGTTAATAACACTACTAATATACTAATAAAAATACTCTGCTCGTTTGGCCAGTATATGGACGACCTTTTATGCATGATTGATGTTGAAATGTGCACATTAAAACCAAATCGACTACAAAAGTTGTACAAACACCATCACTATCACACTGCAAATATAATCACATAAGTATCAAATAAGGACAGAACATCGTACCTCCATGACCTTGGCCCTGACGGTGCCCAACATGTGCTCCAGACACTGTGTGATGCCAATATTGGCTCCGCTGCTGACGTGACTGTGCACTGGAATGACCTGAGATGGGAACAGTTGTTATAGGTTCTTTCCTGGGATTATTAATAATCAAAATGGCGAGTAACTAGGGTTGCAAAGGGGCGGAAAGTTTCCATGGGAAGTTAATCTGGGGAATTTTGGAAATATTCGATGCAAAATTAAACAAAAAACATGACATTTCAACAGATTTCTTTTTTTTTTTTTTTAAAGTAGAACAGAACAAGTTTTAATTATTTTATTGAACAATTATTTGTTTCATTGAAGAACGAAAACAGGAATGTTGAGTTAAATATTACTCATCTGTGCATGTGATGGAGGAATGCACAGTGCCTGTAGGGCGTGTGGTCTCAATAGCCATGCAGTAAGCATTGTGCTATGGCATGGATATTCAAGTGTACTTGTGTACCTTCAATTTAGAAAATTCCCAGTTTATTCCCATGGAAAGTTTCCATCTTTGAAAATTCCCGGAATTTTGCAACCCTACGAGTAACAGATATAAAGTTGACTGACCTTTCCCAAACACGACAGCTGAGACTGCCAGAATCTCATTCGCCGCGAGGTAGAGAGCGCGGGATTGGTTGGGCTTGATGGTGCAATTAGGATGAGAGGGGATCCGTGAAGCTTGCTCTGAAACAAGAGAGAAGAATATGAGACCAATTCGTTTTTTAGATGGATGGATGGATGGATAGATAGATAGATAGATAGATAGATAGATGATAGATGGATAGATAGATAGATAGATAGATCTGTCCTTGTCCTAATAAACAAGCTTTCTATTGCAATAGTTTAGCGTTACCGGTTTGTTTTGCGACAGGACTCCAACAGCTGGGTCCCAGGGTCGTTTCAGCAGCAGCGACAGGGCCTCGGCACTTGGAGCGCCGGTCTTTGTAGTCGTTAGCAACATTCTGTCAATCAGCAACGGCAACTTCCAAGACACAAAGACACAAAAAGTAATGAATCACCAATCCCAGATCTTGTATTACTACTGCAGACATCCGAGGGGAAATATGTCTTGCATGTCTTTTAACTGCACACATCATACCTTGCTTTTGAGAGTCTGCAGAACATCCAGGTAGGCAGCTAGCATCGCCAGGCTCAAGGATTCAATCATGGTAGTGTGTAACCACTGCGTCAGTTTGGTGTCCCAGCTCACACTGGCTAATGCATGGCGCACCTTCCTGGCACAGTTGTCCACGGCTATCCTCCTCAAGATTGGCTCATTGGAAGCCTAAAGGGAGCAAGAGGCCAAAGGGGCCAATTTACAAATGGCTTTAGATTCACATATGACTTCACAGGAAGACGCTTTGCCTTAACTTTAGAACCGTGAAACTGAGAATAACTGGGCCCCAATAATGCAGACTATAAAATGGTAGGCTGCTGTCACTAATTTGTTATATTGTTAATGATTTACTCTCTTATTTGTTGGCCTGTTTTTACAAACTTATATCAGTGCTTTTAGTGTCCAAAACAAAGGGTCAAGGTTTTGTCCTTGGCAAAATGATATGTTTACTCCAAAGAGAGCAACAGCCTCTGAGATAGGGCTGCATTGATTTGTCTGGTGCATTATGTATAAAAAAACGTTTATAACGGCAATCCAATAAAAACGTAACGTAAGCTATATACTCTTTAAAGTCCAGTCACCAATGCACAATACATGTGTGCCTATGTTGTAGGGGTGGGCGATATTGAAAAATATAATATCACGATATTTTTCAAGCAGACTACACAAACTAAAATAAAAAGGAGTAACAGACCAAAATACCATTTCAAGCTGGTTTGAATTCTGCAATGAATCCCTGAATGAACAATTCAACAGGACTTTTGATATGGCTTCCTCAGTGTTCAAGTAGGTAGGCCTACACCCTACACAACAAACGTTAACACTGGTTTCCTCACCAAGTAAAGTGCACTCTCTTGCTAAATAAAATAAAATATTCAAGGCACAGTTTCTCAGTATAAAAATTCACTTTCTGTTTTAGGTAGCACTAGCAGTGATGTAACATCAATAAACATGAAAAGGAGAGTAAAACATAACTAAGTAAAACATAAAACATCAATGAGGAAAAGTCAGTGCCAAACAATTAAAATGCAAACTTTAGACTTGAAGTGCAATCAAAGACTTTAGCATAACTGAACATCTGTTTCAAAAAGGAAAAACAATATAAATACCTTATTGATCAAATAAAATATAAGCCAACAGAATCAACCAAGACAATAAATGAAGTGGAATACTGTCTGAATCCTGACTAGACAGCTTGGTTTTTACTAACCGTTATCAGTATTTAGTTACTTCAGTTACTTTAGTTTGAAACGTGTATTACAATTAAATCACGGTCAAATAGGTTAATTTTGTCGTAGTTGGTTTCCACCACAGTATTTACATGGATATAAGCCCCGCCCCCTCTCCAACGCGTCCTGTTTGAGTGACAGGAGTAAACACAGTTGACTGCCGCGGTGAAACTCCAGCAGTTCGAGCGATGAGAATATTCGCTTTGCGTCCGTTGTGAACGCAGCATAACGCAGTTCAGAAACCACTGTTCTGACTCTTTTAAAGCAACTTCGAGATTTTAACAGTATCAGGGGCACGCAGGCCATGGTGGCCGTAGGACGTACAATTATTTTCGGGGCTTCACGGCCAGACCGGCCGTCATGGCCGGCCGCCGTGAAAATCCTACCCTGGTGCACTATCACGATAGATATGATATCGATCTCTAATATCATCTCGACGATATATATCGTCATATCGCCCACCCCTACTATGTTGTATAGACTAAGCAAATGACACACCATAACTCTGCAATAACTGATTTCAGAGAATAATAACCATTTCAATCCATCGCTTGAACAAAAAAATGCATATGGCTTGAGAACAGTATTAGCTATGAGCTAAACTTACATGTTCATTGGCAAGACGCGCTAGTCTTTCAGCTTGTAAAGCTTTAAGGACTTTGTTGAACAGCTTGTTCTGGACCACTGACCATCCAATCCTGAAACAGAATAATAGAAACGTTAAAAAAAAGTACTTTAACATACTTTCTACACAAGTGTAAAGTCAATAATAAATGAACAGTGGTTTGCTCCAGATGATTGCTTACTTGTTTACATGTTCCTCCCAGTCATCGGGGGGTGGGGGGCTCTCAGCGACGGTGCGAGCAAACAGGACATGTCGCTCACACTCCTTCATCACACTGAGAGCTTTCTGATTATCATACAGAGGAACAGGTCTCGGTGTCACCGTCTCCACATCCAGAAGTGAGTCAGGGTCTCTGCAGACAAAGACAAGGGTATCAAGTAAGTTACAGCAGAAACACCGTCGACCCAGTCGCGCACCTTTGCATCACAGCAGCTCCATTTGCAACATCAACAAGGGCAAACATTAAGACACAAAGGAACATTTAATAAAACATCACGATCATTCAAAAGATAACATTCTCAAAGACCCTCTAACACACATTCAAACATATTTATTTGCACTTAAACCGATATATTCCTGCACTTTATCTGTATATTGAAATATGAATGCTAGTTGTCTGTATGTTGTCTTCTTGTGAATGTTGTACGTCTCTAGTTTGTACGTCTCAATCATGGTTAGGGTTGCAAAGGGGCGGAAAGTTTCCATGGGAAGTCAAGCTGGGGAATTTTGGAAATATTCGATGCAAAATTAAACAAAAAACATGACATTTCAACAAAAAAAAATTAATTACTTTTTTTTTTAAAAGTAGAACAGGTTTTAATTATTTTATTGAACAATTATTTGTTTCATTGAAGAACGAAAACAGGAATGTTGAGTTAAATATTACTCATCCCCCCCAACCCCACTCATTAAAAAATGAACAAAAATGCACCCCCATCCAAAAATCCCCACAAAGTCCCATTCAAAATGTTAAATGAAAAGAGCCCTTCTCCCTCCAACATGTCCCATTAAACATCCAAATCTTCCTTCAAGCAATCCTCTGCATTTTGGCTAAACCCTTTCAGCCAACGGGCTCTTCCTGGGCCTCATCAACATCACACTCTGAGTCTTCAGTGTCACTGTCCAGCCTTGTGGAGGATGGCTCTGTGTCAGGCTCAAAGAGTCTTAGGTTTGCCCGAATGCCAACCAGTTTTTCCACTCTCACATTTGTGAGCCTGTTGCAAACCTTTGTGTGGTCTCAATAGCCATGCAGTAAGCAGTGTGCTATGGCATGGATATTCAAGTGTACTTGATAATAATAATAATACTTTTATTTTGGGGGGCGCCTTTCATAACACCCAAGGACACCTTACAGGGCATAGGGGCAATATAGGGAACAAAAAATAAAACAGTGGATTTCGTGAAGTAGTAGACAAGACAAACAACAGGAAATGGACCATAGAAGGACACAAAAGGACACAGGATACAGATTACAAAGAAAATGCCAGTTTGAACAGGTGGGTTTTGAGTTGGGCCTTGAATGTTGCCATGGAATCAGATTGTCGGATGTGTAGTGGCAGGGAGTTCCAGGGTTTGGGAGCCGAGCAGCTGAAAGCTCGAGCACCCATGGTTTTGAGGCAGGGGGTAGGGACGGTGAGAAGTCCTACGGACGAAGAGCGGAGGGTGCGGGAAGGGGTGTACTCCTGAAGGAGGTCGGTGATGTAGATGGGGGCAAGGTTATGAAACTTGAATGGCATCTGTTTGTTTTAGTCAAGATTATGCTAAAATATACTTTCCCCAACTATATTTAAGTTCCCTATGAAGAGCCAACCTTCAATTTAGAAAATTCCCAGTTTATTCCCATGGAAAGTTTCCATCTTTGAAAATTCCCGGAGTTTTGCAACCCTAATCATGGTAGTGTGTAACCACTGCGTCAGTTTGGTGTCCCAGCTCACACTGGCTAATGCATGGCGCACCTTCCTGGCACAGTTGTCCACGGCTATCCTCCGCAAGATTGACTCATTGGAAGCCTAAAGGGAGCAAGAGCCCAAAGGGGCCAATTTACAAATGGCTTTAGATTCACATATGACTTCACAGGAAGACGCTTTGCCTTAACTTTAGAACCGTGAAACTGAGAATAACTGGGCCCCAATAATGCAGACTATAAAATGGTAGGCTGTAAGTCACTAATTTGTTATATTGTTAATGATTTACTTTCTTATTTGTTGGCAAACTTATATCAGTGCTTTTAGTGTCCAAAACAAAGGGTCAAGGTTTTGTCCTTGGCAAAATGATATGTTGACTCCAAAGAGAGCACACTGCTAAGCAACAGCCTCCGAGATAGGGCTGCATTGATTTGTCTGGTGCATTATGTATAAAAGAATCCTCATGTTTATAACAGCAATCCAATAAAAACGTAAGCTATATACTCTTTAAAGTCCACATTCAAACATATTTATTTGCACTTAAACCGATATATTCCTGCACTTTATCTGTATATTGAAATATGAATGCGTGTTGTTTGAATGTTGTCTTCTCGTGAATGTTGTACGTCTCTAGTTTGTTTTTTGTATTTTTGATGGCACCTTAAAAAAAGGAGCAGCTCTACTCATCTCATTGTACCTGTATAATAATGACAATAAAGGATTCTATTCCATCGTACATTTCACCTGGGACTTGGCTCTGTATTTCATTTGAGGATTGACTAGTGCACAAAGGAGTGCTTCAGTCTGAACTTATTAAATCGTGGGACCCTGCATCTCCGATTTGATGGTAATGTGGTCATAGATGATGTTGTTGTTGGACAGCCTCCATATGTTGCTATGGTTGTTTATGATTAGGATATATTTGACTCACGACACAGGTTCAGGCTGGCGGCGAGGGGTAACAAACAGCGTCCGTGTGGGCCGGGCGCTGCTGGCGTCTGGATGGGCGTTCCAGGGCTTGGCGTAGCTGTGGTCCAGAAATACCAAATCCAGCTCTCTTTCATGCGCCGACAGCTGGAAAAGCAGGGATGTTCCCATCTTCCGTGCTGATATCTGGAAGTCTTTATCCCCGCCTCGATGCATCCTCTTCCTGGGCCCCAAAGGGACCCGGGAAGAGCTCGGCAACTTGGGATTCAGACCAATCTGGCAAAGAGGAGGAAAATGTGTTATTTGAGATATGCTGAGAAAACAAACAATGCTTTTGTTACATTCCACCAAGGGGCTTAATATGTTTATAATTCACGAGGACTAAATACCTGTAAATAAATGCATTAGGCAAGTCCTCTTACTTTATCGAAGTGCTTCACTAAATCACATCAGGCTGCGAGACATTTCTATAAGGTTGTTAATGCATTGTTATGGGGCAACAATTTTAAATAATCAAATAGACATAATAAAATGCACTGAATCATGCCTTTGAAAAAATTAAATATGCTGATTTAAAAATAAAAACAACCTACAGTTCTACATGTGTTGGACTGTTATCAAAACAAGACATTTAATATAACTTTGGACTCTGGTGAGATCAAATGCTGTGCTCTCTTAAATGTTATAGACTAAAAGAGGAAATATCCTTAAGATTAACTGATAAGAGAAATAATCCACCAGAGGTAAATAAACCTGATGAGCTCCTATCTCATGTCTATGCATCAATCTGCATTTCACAGATGTATTTATTACTACAATAGCCAGTATGTTATCTTTGTACAGTATTACATTTCACATTCTGTTTTGAGCTCATCTCTTTGCTTTTATTCTATTTTACATGTATATAGTTGAACTCTAGCATTGACCTGCACATTATATTCTATTCGGTTCCTCTGCAACCATTTTTTATTTGTTTTATGTTTCATTGTTAAAGGAAGTGTGGGACTTAAGATGTCACATTTTGAACCTGTTTACCAAGAATTAAAACAATATTGTAGAACTTTTAAAACCATTATGATTTTTTTTTTAAAGGCAATAAACCTTTGAAATAATCGTTAATGTTAGTGTAAACCCACATGCAGGTGCTTTGTCCACAGAGAGCTCCACCCATTGCCATGTACAGGGTATTATTATTGTTTTTTATAATCTAATTTAACTGTTTTAGGTGTAATATAACTTCCAAACCATTCAAACGTAGCCTAGATATGATAACTTTGCGTGGATGTTAGCTAAATATGCATCAATAATGTTAACGCTGTGTAAAGGGGCTGGCTGGCCTGGCATGCTAATGTTAGCATAGCATGCTAAAAGCTACCCTAATATCGCTATTTCGTTGCTCACCTTTACGCTTTATAACTCCATGTTGGTCGAGACGGTTTCAACTCTTATTATGATCCGAAAAAATCACAACAAGCTCGTATTTTTGTTAATTCTACACGTTTTAAAAAACAAAAATGATTAGTGCGTACAAGCCTCACTTCCTTTTGTTGTGTGATTTGTTGCCGTGTTGAGCTCCAAAACCCCCTTTTCCGGCCCGTTGAAAACAAGGGGATAGTCAGGGCTGCATTTTCAACAGAACTGGCAACCCAGTTTGTGGCGCGTCTGTGAGTGACGCAAAACGTGGACAGGATTTTAGCGGAATCTGCATCTTTAAATAATATTCAGTGGTAAACTAAACACGTTTTGGATAAAGATGTTTTTCGAAGGAGTTTGCTTCGAGGTTTCAGAAAATTTGGTTTAAGTGATAGATCCATTTAACAGCAGTTTTTCGCGGGAGAAGTTGACATAATATATACTTTTTAAACACATTACATGTATTGTTTTATATTGTGTTACGTTGTGCACATTTTTACTCTGAATTCGCTATGATTGTATGATTTTTTAAATGTTCTATTCTAAAATTGATGAACTTCTGTGAAATCCATTTCCCATATTTACATGGTTTAAAGGCTACATGTATTTGTTTTATTTATTTAAATGTTTTTAATGGTAAAAATCTACCTACAAAAGACGAGATGATCTGACTTCACGATTCAGACATATCACATAGAACCACATATATATTTATCCACCATAAAACATGAATAATATGAGTAAAACAACGGTGTATTTGAATTTGTATCACATTTGTCACCTTAAATATGTTGTACACGTCTTCCCCAATGCCACCAAACAATTTTGATATGTCAAGTAAAATAAGTTGTTAACAAAGAACTAGGATTGTCAAATCTTAAAATGAACAAGGCTTTCAGGAAAATGACAGTCACTATGTGTTTTTTTATGTTGGGTTAACGACAGTCAGTGGTGGCCTCCAGTAACCTCTCTTATTTAATTCCAAAGGTCTCTGCAGATCACAGTTTAAAAGAGACCTACAAGCAACCACACACTTCAACTTTTCTCCTCTTACCTGAACACAATTCAGACCGGACAAGTTCAACTGCCACCATGGTGAGTGTATTTTAGTACTCAATCTGAAATTCTGGTTACAGATGTTATTTGCAGCTGTAAAGCGGTAATAATGGAGGTAAAGACATTTTATGTTAAAAATGTTATATTTTCTACTGTATAAAAGTGATATCATTGGGTTTGTATCATTTTGTGGCATGGACCTCAAGTTATGGGTTATCAAAATGGGAGCAATTTAAAGAATGACTCGTAACATATCTTAACATACTGTATACCAAACGTTTTTGCCTGATGTTTGCCAAATGCTTGCTAGGATACATATGTGGATTCAGTATGCTGATATCAAATGATAAATCGTTGTTCCTTTTTTCCCTGTGAAGAAATATTTGGCTCTGGCTTTGCTGTTTTGTGCTTTGGCGTCGCTATCAGATGCTCAATGTCAGGCTAAGGCCTTACAACCAGGTAAAAGAAGAGAAGAACACACACTCACAGAATATTTATAGTAAATACAAAACAGTTTTAAAATGTGTAAAACTTTTCCTTTCCACAAATAGGCATGACCCAGTGTCAGGACGACAGTGATCTTACCTGGCATCCAGTTGGATCTTCATGGAGAAACAGCAAATGTTTGGATTGTACTTGCACCGAATGTTGCTCTTCGTAAGTACACGTGCCAAATTATTTCAGATTTTTAATTGGATAGCATTTATATTTGACTTTTGTAGTTACATATTCCACTGTTGACTGTGTCTTTGCAGGTTTTCAACCCCCACACGGTTTGATTCAGACTGTGTGTCAGTGTTCGACTCTGCGGCTTGTGAATACGTAGTGCACAAGAGGAACGACCCGACTCAACTGTGTCCAATTTATGGCGCAGTAGGGAAGTGAGGCAGTGGTGTAAAAGTCTGATGTGATTTTTTAGGGGGAGGAGGGAGAGACATGCAGATGTAATCCCTCTCTGGCTTCTCAACAGAACT
>CALSBZ010004415.1:404713-422379 GCA_943591055.1 Gobionotothen gibberifrons
TGCTATATTTGACGAGTGATACAAATATTTTTTACCACAAGTTCTTAGGAAACTGACACTGTTGGACTCGGTTCTAGTTTGACTTCTACCAGAAATAAAATGAAGAACTTTTACACTGTAGGCTACTTTGTGAGTAATTCTCTGTCAAAGTCCCCTCCATAGTGCATAATGCATGTTTTCTGCTGTCTTTGATGAAGGATAAAAATATAATTTTACCATTACTTCTTAATGAAATTGATACTGTTTCACTTTGTATTAGCCTACTACTTACAATACATTGAAGTACTTTTACTGTGTATTTTTGGAGAAATACTCTGTCAAAGTCCCCTGCTGAGAACAAAATCAAGCCACTTCTGCTAAGTTTGATGAAGGACTTCTTTTTTGTTGCCATTAGTTCTTCGTGAGATTGATCCTGTTGGACTCAGTACTACTGAAACTACCCCCACAAGTACTATGAAGTACTTACTGTGTACTTTTCCAGTACTCCTCTGTCAATGTCCCCTCCTGAGAACAAGAATGCATGTTTATCTGCTATTTTGAATAAGCGTTAAAAAAACCTTTCTTCATGAGACTGATATTGTTGGACAGAGTGTTTTAAGAGGATGGTGGACATGATATCAGCAATACTTCCAGTCAGTACTCATGTTTACCCCTTGGAAAGTCTTTAGAGTCTGGCCTGGATAGCTGGTCACAACTATCCTTCAGCACACTGACACACTCTGTCACTCTGGTTGGCCTCTTATGAAGCTGCTGTCTTTTAATATATGATTATTTCTCAGCCGCTAATTCCGAATATTTAAAACTAGTTATTTAAACAAACCACTATCTGAGGATAATACAAGCAACCATAAAACACCCTTTATCTAGAGAGCCATTGAAGCCCATGAAGAATTTATCCTTCCACAAATCTTTTCAACTGCTGTAAGTTAGGGCACTACCTTTGCAGAAAATTAAAAATATTCTTCATTTGCAGTATTTAAAAAAAAAAGTGTTCAGAAAGACTGCATCAATTATATATATATATATAATATCAATATTTGTATTAACTAACCAAAGTCAATTTAAATAGTAGGCACAAATGGGTTAATTGCCATGCATGTGGTGTTTGATATAGTTTACGTTCAATTTCAACTATTTTAGGCAGAAAAACGTTTATTGACTAAAACTTTTTTAATAATTTACTATAATTTAGAAAGGTTTTAGTGAGAAATCATTTGAAAAGTAAACTTTTTTTCATTTTATATTTAAATTTGAAATGTTTGTATACAACATTATTAATTTATACATGTATGAATCCATTTATTTTTAATGTATTTCCTTGAGGCTGGGGAAGATATATCAGCATGTAGTTCAACATGCAAATGTTCTAATGCAAGTAAGTATAAGTATAACATGGAAAAGGAAATAAAATAGGTTTCATAGGAGGATGTGCATTTATTTTCTCTCACCTTGTAATTACACAATCAAACAATGTAATGTAGCTCTGGCCTTCACTCACAAAAAAACATTTTGTTGAATTGGACACATTTTTCGAAGCTCTATTGACTGACATGCAATGACTGGGATTGATGGAAGAATCTGCGAGGAATGAACTAGGAGCAGAGAAATAATCAAATTTTAAAAGATATCAGCTTCATAAGAGGCCAACCACAGTGTGTCAGTGTGCTGAAGGATATTTGTAACCAGCTACCCAGGCCAGACTCTAAAGACTTTCCAAGGTGTAAAATGCTGCTGCCTGAGTACTGACTGGAAGTATAGCTGATATCATGTCTACCATCCTCTTAAAAATACTCTGTCCAACAATATCAGTCTCATGAAGAAAGTTTTTTTTTTTAACGCTTATTCAAAATAGCAGAGAAACATGCATTCTTGTTCTCAGGAGGAGACATTGACAGAGGATTATTGGAAAAGTACACAGTAAGTACTTCATAGTACTTGTGGAGGTAGTTTCACTAGTACTGAGTCCAACAGGATCAATCTCACGAAGAACTAATGGCAACAAAAAAGAAGTCCCTCATCAAACTTAGCAGAAGTGGCTTGATTTTGTTCTCAGCAGGGGACTTTGACAGAGGATTTCTAAAAAAATACACAGTACAAGTACTTCAATGTATTGTAAGCAGTAGGCTAATACAAAGTCAAACAGTATCCATTTAATTAAGAAGTAATGGTAAAATTATATTTTTATCACTCATCAAAGATAGCAGAAAACATGCATTATGGAGCCTACTAAGGAGGGGACTTTGACAGAGGATGACTCACAAAGTACACAGTAAAAGTTCTTCATTTTATTTCTGGTAGAAGTCAAACTAGAACCGAGTCCAACAGTGTCAGTTTTAGTAAGAACTTGTGGTAAAAAATATTTGTATCACTCGTCAAATATAGCAGGAAAAATGAAGAGCAGCTGATTTGAAAAAACAAACGCGAGAGGTGGCTGAGTGACCAGTGCAGAACCGATGTATAGTTTAAATCTCCTAACAATGTTGTGCATTTTAGACAGAGGCTTATTATATGTACAGCCCTTAATAACATCAATTTTCTGGGCTCAATATGTGTCTTGGCCGTTTTCGTTGTGATCGCTAATTTCGTGATTAAAAGTGTGATTTTAACAAACGAGTGCTTTTGTTTTGAAATCACTTCCGTGACTTCCGCCCCGCCCCTCGCTCCAAGGACCATTTGACCATTTATTAAGGTAAAAAGCAAAAAGCAAAAACGCCTCTCAGACGGTCTTCCGTTTACGTGTTTAATAAAGAAAAACAATTGGACGGTAGATACACGGATTTTAGAGGCAGCTAAAACACATTTGATTATGAGTATTGTTTTGAGGTAGATTGAAAAATATTAACAATATTCCATTTGGAAAGATGTTTCTTAGTTACGAAACAACATATAGACCAAAAAGAAAAACAACAAACAAACTCACTACAGTTCTATAACATTAAAACACATGTCATGAGGGAGGCGTGTGGCGCAGTGGGTTAGTGCGTTGGTGTTCGGATCAGGGGGTCCAGGTTCAAACCCCACTGCAGTCAGCATGTCGTTGTGTCCCTGGGCAAGACACTTCACCCCAAATTGCTCCTGTGGGGATTGTCCACAGTAATGTAGGTCGCTTTGGATAAAAGCGTCTAACAAGTGACGTAATGTAATGTAATGTAATGTAATGTAATGTCATTGAGGAAAGATACTTGAGCAAACTTGTGAAAATCTGTCGCAAAAATACGTCTTAAAAAGAACTCAGCTTGTTAATTAGAGTTTATACAAAGCAACATGATGTTCAAGCTTATCTTGAATATTCCACTAACCTGTCTTTGCTTATGGCATTAACCACATATATATTTCTCCACCATAAATCATGAATAATATGAGTAAAAAAACGGTGTATTTGAATTTGTATCACATTTGTCCCCTTAAATCTGTTGTACACGTCTTCCCCAATGCCACCAAACTATTTAGATATTTCCCCTCTTCAAGTAAAATAAGTTGTTAACAAAGAACTAGGATTGTGAAATCTTAAAGTGGACCTATCATGCTATATTTGAAAAATATATTGTAGGGCCATACCTATATAAAACATGTCTGTGAAGTTTTTTTTCAAAATACCAAACAGATCACCCATTGTAGCCATGCCTCATACTGATCAAACCCCTCTTTTGCAGCCCTGTTAGAGAAACGCCGATCTTGGGTCCTTTGCTTGAAAAAAAAGAAAGAAGAGGAGGTGAGATAAAGTTACATTCTGCTGTGATAAAACGCCATCCTGTCCTGGATTGTTTCTTAAATAGTATGGAGCTCAAATGCTTTTTCTCTTGCAGGTTTATCACAAGGTGAGTTCTTTTTTTATTTCCTGCTTTTTAAACACATGTGCTCTACAGTACAGGTTAGCTCTGAGTGTTAGTAAGGCTTGCTAATGTAAACAAAGACGTCCAAAACACGTCAGGCATTGTTTCTGATAGCAACTTTCTGTGGCGGCTGCGAGGCGTAATGCTGGAGGTTTGGCGTCACCTCGGATGGAAATCTGTATCCGCTCGTTGTACACCCGTTTTTAAAAGATTTGGGTACGGAGGAAAAGAGAGAGGGTTTTATCTTCTGACGATGCGTGAGTTCTCCAACTCACCGGGGGACACATATTTATGTATGAAAGACATTACAAAGTGCATTTTGCATGATAGGTCCCCTTTAAATTTAACAAGGCTTTCAGGAAAATGACGGTCACAATGTGTTTTTTTCTGTCGGGTTAACTCAGTGGTTCTCAAACCTCTGTCAGGCAGTGGTGAGCCTTTGGAGAAAAAAAAAAGTCGGGCCCCCCCCAACACAAATAGTCACGTAATGGGCCAAGTTAACATTTATTAAAATACATCAATATGAACGTGAGCATTCCTTTAAATAAAAAATAAAAAATCACTTTGCTAGAACAGTGATAATAAAACAATGCTCCATAAGTCTGTGTGCTCAAAAAACAAATGCATACAATTGTGCAATCCCTTTGCTAGAACAATAAGTTATAATACTTTGCCACTTTGCAATCTGTGCAAAAAAATGAAAAGAAAGAAAATGCTGATTTGGCAGAAAAGTGTGTCTTCTTATCACAGCATCAGTGGTTGCAATGAGCCTGTTTTGCACTCCACATTTCTTCAAAACGGGGTTGCAGGCTCAGTGGCGGCGCCAGAGATTTATTTTGGGGGTGCTGTGGGGTAGCTTGAGGTTTCATAGAGGGTGCTCAAACATTTAGGGTTTCCCATTAATGTACCGGGCGCTACAGTTGAACTTTCTACTGCAACAATCCCCACGCAAATACACAGTGTACCCGCGACTGTTACAATGAAGGCTCGATAATCAGCTCACGGCATATAGGTGTAAGCAGGGGTAAAGTGCTATTTTTATATGTGGGGAGTGTACCTCACATCCTCCAGGGGGGTCCGGGGTATGCTCCCCCGGTTTGTTGTATGTTTTTTTAAATATTGAAGTTAAAAGCATCAATCTGGTGCACTGTGAGAGCAAAATGAAGAGATCTATGGATACATCTCTCAACACCCATTTGAAACAGAACTGTAAACAGATTTACTTTTTCTTTTTAAACTTATTATCTTTTCATATAGTATTTCAAACCTGTTTTCCATTTATTCCCTTATTTTTTTATAACTATAATGATCAAACCGTTTGAGACCCACTGAGATAACTTAGACTAAAGTTAACTATCTAAACACTCAGAGAGTCCTTTAGTTCACTGAGCCTCTCAGTCTGACAGGCCCCCCCCCCCCCCCAGACAGTGGTGACCTCCAGTCCAGACCTCTTATTTAATTCCAAAGGTCTCTGCAGATACACAGTTTAAAAGACAGAGACCTACAAGCAAACACACACTTTAACTTTTCTCCTCTTACCTGAACACAATTCAGACCGGACAAGTTCAACTGCCACCATGGTGAGTGGATTTTAGTACTCAATCTGAAATTCTGGTTACAGATGTTATTTGCAGCTGTTTTTCTGTGCTGATGGAATAAGGTAAAGCGGTAATAATGGAGGTAAAGACATTTTATGTTAAAACATTTTTTATTTTCTACTCAATAAAAGTGATATCATTGGGTTTGTATCATTTTGTGGCATGGACCTCAAGTTGTGGGTTATCAAAATGGGAGCAATTTACCGAATGACTCGTATCAGATGAATTGTATATTCAACAAAAAATATCTTAACACACTGTACATACCCAAAGTTTTTGCATGATTTTTGCCAAATGCTTGCTAGGATACATATATGGATTCAGTATGCTGATATCAAATGGTAAATCGTTGTTCCTTTTTTCCCTGTGAAGAAATATTTGGCTGTGGCTTTGCTGTTTTGTGCTTTGGCATCGCTATCAGATGCTTCATGTTACGTTAAGGCCTTAACACCAGGTAAAAGAACAGAAAAACACATACTCACAGAATATTTATAGTAAATACAAAACTGTTTAAAAATGTGTAAAATGTTTCCTTTCCACAAATAGACATGACCCAGTGTCAGGACGACAGTGATAATACCTGGCATCCAATTGGATCTTCATGGAGAAACAGTGAATGTTTGGACTGTACTTGCACTGGATGTTGCCAAGCGTAAGTACACGTGCCAAATTATTTCAGATTTTTAATTAGATAGTATTTATATTTGACTTTTGTAGTTACATATTCCACTGTTGACTGTGTCTTTGCAGGTTTTCAACCCCCAAACAGTTTCCTTCAGACTGTGTGTCAGTTTTCGACTCTGCGGCTTGTGAATTCATAGTGCACAAGAGGAACGACCCGACTCAACTGTGTCCAATTTATGGCGCAGTAGGGAAGTGAGGCAGTGGTGTAAAAGTCTGATGTGATTTCTTAGGGGGAGGAGGGAGAGACATGCAGATGTAATCCCTCTCTGGCTTCTCAACAGAACTTACTGCCCGTTTTTGTTGTAAAGACGACCAAGATTAAAACGAATAAAAGTTAATACAAAAATTATTTCCTTATTGTCTGTTTTTGCACATTTGTTTCAGAAAGAAGCAAATCCTAAATCTAATCTGAATGATAACATTTACTCTGTATGTTCTAGTATTTATTTACTGGGTTCAAACAAACACTAAGACCGGTGGCTTCTTTGAACGATGACCATCCTCCTCTTATTCAGTATCAAAGGTCCCTGCAGACACACATTATAAAAGTCAACAGCATTCAAAACACAGTTTAGTTTCTAACATCTCTCCTGGCCACTATTCAAACCAGACAAGTTTGACTGCCACTAGGTGAGTTGATTTCAGAGTACAATTCTGTTTGTTGGTAGCTGTTTTTGTGGGTTGAAGGTTAAAATATAGCCTAAATCATGGAGGTAAAGGTAGTTGTTATAAAATGTGATGTTTACGAGTAAATAAAAGTGATAAATCAACCCAGTCTCATAAAAAAACGTGTAATAACTATGTTGGTCCACAACGTAGGACGTAGTATTTCTACAAAAACGCCTCTGAAATTGTAAGATCCCCACGTTTTTTTTCACCATTCATCCAAAGCCTGGCGTCTATGTCACGTGATCTTCACATTTCTCCCTGCAGAAAAAAAAAACATGGCCGAACTTCGTTTTATTCTCGGTGGAAAATGCCTATTTTAAAGTTAGTTTGGCCATTAAAATGCGCTTTGATGTCATTTGATGCGAGAAATATGTTATTTCAGATTATGTGTGCAGTGGATGTACATGATCTTTAGTTTGCTAGTTATTACGAAGATTACTTCAGGAAATTGTGTCTATACAACGTTTTCATTGTTACCAAGGTAGTTGCTAGGGACGCGGCTATCGATATTATTTCTGTTATGTTGTGTAACTGTTTAATGGTGTTATCTTTATTGCTACCCCCTTCCCCGTCAATGTATAGTGTTGGTCCACAGCGCAAACGTATTAGTTTAACAAAATCTGCATCTAAAATTGTGGCATAGATACGTTATTTTCCCCTGTGCAATTCCAGTCTCACATCACATCGTCATAAACAAATACCGGAAACAGACCGAAAACACTTTATTCCGAGTGTGCTTGCTTTTCTCTTTGAAGGTCATCACATAACGGCATTGTAATACACGGTTCGGCTGCATTAAATATTACATATCTGCCGTAGTTCTCTATTTATAGAGCCCTGATGAGAAGACAAACATGAGGAACTGCCGCCAACACTGAAAACGTGACGTGGATCATAAATATATCAGCAATTAAACAACATCTTACATTTCTTTTCACACAATACGTCTCCTTGCAGTATCAACACTAATTCGGCTGACTTTTATATTTGATCCAATTGGTAGATAGGCTGTATTTACATCATAAATGTGCACAGCTGATATAAAGGGACACCTCGTGGTTAAAGCATGTTATTGAATTTCATTATTTTTATTATTAGATATTAATAGGATCCCTATAAAGTATATTCATTACTCGTTATTCTCTACTAATAGTTAAAGACTGTATATAATGACTATTTTGCACACCCCTTTCAAGATTTCAAGATTTTCTAAGGTTTATTGACATATCATATACACAAACGGTGTAGTTATGCAATGAATGAAAAACTTGCGTCCCAGGTTCCTCAACAGTGCATTTGTGTATACCTCCAGCAATGTTAACTATGTTGAAGCACTTATTTTAACTGATATTATACATATGTATTATACTCTTATAAGATATATGTAGATAGTATAAGAAATGTGCAGAATATGACAGTTTAATGGTGGAGGTATACACAAATATTGATAGATGTAATGCACTGTTGAGGAACCTGCGACCCAAGTTTTTCATCTCCGGCCTTGTCAGGTTTTGAACAATCAATAAATAAAGAACACAGAATTATTAAATATAAAACACAGAATTTGTGTGATTATACTAAATGATGTACAAATAAACACCACTGCATATTTACAACTATTACACATGCTGATGTAACACAAATGTTTCCAACTTGGGATCAATAAAGTATATCTTATCTTAAGATGATCGATGGCTACTGCCATATTTGCAAAAGTTGCCTCTGAACCTTGACAAGTGCATGTTTCAGGCTTATCAATGAACAACAGGAGGGGTCACAGACATAAGACCAGCTGTTAAATAAAGCTCTTCTGACCTTAGCTGTCATGTGGGTATATATTAATGCTGCCCATTATGGGCACAAGCAATTTTCACCCATTTATTAATTTTATGTTTTAAATTTGAGTGTTTCCTATCCCCTAAACCTCCAGGGATGTACACAGTTTAATACTGGCAACTTCTTATTATGGGAAATACGAAAACGTCTTTTAAAACTACAACTCCCAGTAGAGACGTGCCATAGAATAGAACATGTTGCGAAACACACAATAGCCAGCATGTGTAGTTCTGGGGACGGGGTGGACCCGTTCAAATCCAGTTTTGGACAGTCTGCCATGGTTCCATCCCATTTCAACTGCTGTTCGACGCTCGGCGTAAACCCTCGGAGCACACTCTCCAATCACAGAGCTTGAGGACTATCACGGGGTTTGTCAAGCGAAGCGGAGAGAATACTTACTTCCGGGTGTAATATTCTGTAAAGCAAATGAGCTGCTCCGACCCTCGGTCCTGACGGACTCCAACTTGTGTTTATTAATCAAACAAATAAATAAACGCAAGGATAATTATGTGTTATTGTTGACGGGGAAGGGGTAGCAATAAAGATAACACCATTAAACAGTTACACAACATAACAGAAATAATATTGATAGCAGCGTCCCTAGCAACCACCTTGGTAACAATGAAAACGTTGTATAGACACAATTTCCTGAAGTAATCTTCGTAATAACTAGCAAACTAAAGATCGTGTACATCCACTGCACACATAATCTGAAATAAAAACTCATATTTCTCGCATCAAATGACATCAAAACGCATTTTAATGGCCAAACTAACTTTAAAATAGGCATTTTCCACCGAGAATAAAACGAAGTTCGGCCATGTTTTTTTTTTCTGTAGGGAGAAATGTGAAGATCACGTGACATAGACGCCAGGCTTTGGATGAATGGTGAAAAAAAACGTAGGGATCTTACAATTTCAGAGGCGTTTTTGCAGAAATACTACGTCCTACGTTGTGGACCAACGTAGTTATTACACGTTTTTTTGTGAGACTGGGTTGGATAAATAGATATTAATTAATCATTTTATGGTATAAAGACCATGTCGTTATTGTCAAAATGACTAAAGTTTATATAATGAATCATATCAAGTGAACGTATCATATCTATTAAACAAAGATCTACTGTGTCCAATTCATGGCGCAGTATTGTAGTGATGCAGTGGGGCAAAAGTGTGTTGTTATTTCATGGGGAGAGCACAGAGAGACATACATTATGTAATTCCTCTCTGGCCAACAGAACCATGCCTAGAAAGTTCATGTCCTTATTGGCAGGGATGAGAAAGAGAGATGCAGATGTGAACCCTCTCTGGCTTCTCACCAGAAAAACTTATTTAATTCCAAAGGTCTCTGCAGATCACAGTTTAAAAGACAGAGACCTACAAGCAAACACACACTTTAACATTTCTCCTCTTACCTGAACACAATTCAGACCGGACAAGTTCAACTGCCACCATGGTGAGTGGATTTTAGTACTCAATCTGAAATTCTGGTTACAGATGTTATTTGCAGCTGTTGTTCTGTGCTGATGGAATAAGGTAAAGCGGTAATAATGGAGGTAAAGCCATTTTATGTTAAAATGTTATATTTTCTACTGAATAAAAGTGATATCATTGGGTTTTGTATCATTTTGTGGCATGGACCTCAAGTTGTGGGTTAATGGGAGCAATTTACAGAATGACTCATATCAGATGAATTGTATATTCAACTAAAAATATCTTAACACACTGTATACCAAAAGTCTTTGCCTGATTTTTGCCAAATGCTTGCTAGGATACATTATGTGGATTCAGTATGCTGATATCAAATCGTAAATCGCTGTTCCTTTTTTCCCTGTGAAGAAATATTTGGCTCTGGCTTTGCTGTTTTGTGCTTTGGCATCGCTATCAGATGCTCAATGTCACGCTAAGGCCTTAAAACCAGGTAAAAGAAGAGAGAAACACACACTCACAGAATATTTATATTAAAAACAAAACAGTTGTAAAATGTGTAAAACGTTTCCTTTCCACAAATAGGCACGACCCATTGTCAGGACATCAGTGATCATACCTGGCATCCAATTGGATCTTTATGGAGAAACAGTGAATGTTTGGACTGTAGTTGCACTGGATGTTGCACTGCGTAAGTGAACAGATCACAACATAACAATAATGTTTTTTATTCAGTTTTCATTTATCTCTGTACTTATATTCTTCCCTTAACGGTGTGTGTGCTGTGTAATTGCAGGTACACAACCCCCACAGAGGTCCCTGAAGACTGTGTGGCAGTTCTGGACACACAGGCTTGTGAATACATAGTGCACACAAAGGGAAACTCAAATGGACTGTGCGAAGGCGTGAAGATATGGAAAATGTCTGCCGTCTAAAAACGACTAACCGCGACTCCTCTGCTGGGCCATGATGTTCGTCCCTTGATTGGCTAGAGATGACTGGAAGTTGTGCTTGTTAAAGGCAGCTTAAACAAAACAACATTAAATAAAAATATTATATTGGAGAGCTTTAAAAGAACGAATAAAACACAGAAACACAAACATTTTTGTTGACAATGGAATTTATATAGTTGTTAATAAATCCGATACAACTTCTGTATGCCATGCTGTCTTGCGTTTGTGAATATCGTTTTGCATCTTATTCGACTGTGACAGAATCTAAAATGTGCTATTTGTATTCTTGGAATAAGATATGATGGATTTGTGCACATATTCAATATTTACCAGTACTTGTTTCCTGCACAATTTCAAATGTATAGAGAAGAAACCAAGAAGAACTATCAGCTTGTAAATATGAGTATATAAAAAGCAGCATCATGTAGGTGTAACAGATCATCATGGAGATCATATTTGCTGTTATCTTTTTTGTTCTTTTTTTAATGTACATGTGCCAAATTTCAACATTTAAATCTTGTGTGTCCAGAAACAGTTTTTATTTGAACTGACTCGAACTTGTTCCTGCAGATAAATGTCATCAGCAGGGGCGGAGCAGAGCAGCAGCCAATAGGATCTCCCTAGTGATGTCATTCTAAGGGACAAATCACTGTAATCACATAAATCACACATTAAAGAAGAGTTAAAGGGTGTTTGTGTGTGCCCAAGACATTATAAGCTCTACAAATATAAGATAAGATAAGATAGACCTTTACACAAGGATAATAAGGATACGAATAAGAGTAAACGTAAGTCACAGTGTGAATACAAATATCATAAAACAAAGGTAAAACACTGATCAGCTGAATGTACAAATATACAGATATGAGTTAAGATTGTATACATATATATACGTATATGTCTCAGTACGATACCAGTCACCTCTGTGGAAACATTGGTATAACTGCCTTTTTTTATTTATATTTGAGTGTTGTATGTCTTTTAAAATGGACCTAGAGTCTCTTCAAATAAAGCTGATGATGATGATGATAGAATAGGGGAGGGATGAACCCCTCTGTAATGGTCACACATGCAGAGACACACACAGTGAAAGTTGTTCTCTGCTTTTAACCCATCCTCGTACCAGGAGTCTAGTACTAGGAGCAGTGGGCAGCTATTGTACAGCGCCCGGGGAGCAATGGGAGTGAGGGGGGAAGTGGGGTGTCCGGTGACTTGCTCAAGGGCACCACGGCAGGGCAGGAGGTGAACTGGGACCTCTCCAAGTAGAAGACCACACTCCATATTTTAGGTCTGGTCGGGGACTTGAACCGGCGACCCTACAGCTCCCAGTCCAAGCCCCTACTGACTGAGCCACATGTATATGTGCAGGTGCAAGTGAAAGTCATATGTACACAATGCAAATCTTTTTAAGATAGTATAAGTAAAGTAATATACCTTATTATAGTTTTACAATAAGATAGTAAAGGTAGTATTTAGTGCACAGTATTCAGGTTCACTTTGTATTTTTAATGATGTGGTGGTTTAAAAGCAGCCCCCTCTCACCACCAGGCGGCAGGACCAGCCAGCATATTCTGGTGTAATGTCTTCATCAGTCTCTTCCCCTTCTGATAGAGGGAGTGTTAAACACAAAGAGAGGTTTGCAAAGACTCAGGACCTCTCTGTTGCACTTGTGTCTTGTGATTAACGAAAAGCAGCAAGAGTGTGAGGTGGTGGAGCTCCTCTCATCTTTGTGCACGCTGTGTGATGAGAGGGTCCCAACTACAGCAGAGAGACCCACAACACTTATGATTTCTGTCTCCCCTCCACTTCATTCTCTCACTTCAACTCATTGCTCAACTTTGGATTACTGCCTCTTTTCATACTGAAGACACCTGTGGAGGATTAAAAGAAGAATCTCAAAGGAGGATTCACTTTACAGCTTCCTTACTTTCACTTGTCTTGGTTTTAGGAGCTTTTCCTCAGCTGGAATAATGCCTTCATGGCGGAGTAGGACCTCCTGCTTGGCAGTGTTGTTTGGTGCTGCGCTGGTTGTTCTTACTGCTGCTAGTGCTGGACCGAACCAGGACCGGAGGCAGGACGGGCCGTCTTCATGCTACGGAAGCTTTGATCTCTACTTTGTTTTGGACAAGTGAGTTCACGGCCACGCTTTACCTGAGTTGCTTAAGAGGGGAAGGATGGATGGGATGGTTTCAGTGCCATGTATGTTAAGATCTGAATAACAGCAGTTAATATAGCAGGTTGAATAGGAAGCGTTTTGTTTTCCTGCATGTATTTAACTCCATTGAGTATAACTTGAATATTCCACTCACCTGTTTTTGCTTGTTGCTTAAAAAAGGCACTTAATGCATAAAGTACATTTGCATTATTCTTGTTGTTCCGGTGCTTCTCCCATCACGGTGACAACAAAATATGACATGTCATTCCTCTTACTGTTGGTTACGCCCCCTGGTGCCATGTCATGCGGGAATATGGATGAATGGACTGAGGATGCATTGCTTTACCTTGATATGCATTTCTGCTTGGCATGTGTCTCTTTGATTAGTGGTGTTCCCCATTCCTCAGTATCCTGCAGGCTGCAGCTGTTTTGGTGTTCATTCTCATTAGGGAACATTTACCACGTGGGCTTTATTTATCCACAAATGCTCGCCAGTAAATGCATCTTTTTATCTCCTCGTCTTCTTTGAGTCCTCTGTGTATCCACAGTGAGGGACAGGATGTTTGCCTCCCATCCAAGTTGGATACATTTGTCTTTATTTAGAAACATCCATGTTGATCTTACCTGTTTTTTTGGTAATCGCTGAGTTTACTTTCAGCTATGCATCATGGCCACCTCATCAGAGTGAACATAAACGGGATCATATTCATAACATGTTGATGATAAGTCTCACTTAATGTGGTCGTTTTTTTGCAGTTATTGGGGGATAAATATAATGTATTCGGGTTTAAAACGGCTCGCTGCACCCGCACTGCGAGGGGGACCCAAGTTCCCATCAGCAAAAACACGTCGGTTTGTTATCCTGGCTCCAAAATGGTGGAATGAGTTCCCCTTTGAAATCAGGGCAGCAGAAAGATTACACACCATCCGGCGCAGACTGAAAACTCATCTCTTTCGACTCCACTTTGAGCAATACAAAAAAATATATATATTAACTTAGATCTAACAAAGCACTTATATACTAACAAAGGACTGGCTTATCTAAAGCCAGTTGAGTAGCACTTGAAATGTTTTGGCTCTATGAAACCTGATGTACTTATATGATTCTGTTTTCTTCAAGTTTGTATCTTCTTGGTCGAATGCACTTATTGTAAGTCGCTTTGGATAAAAGCGTCAGCTAAATTCAATGTAATGTAAAACATCCACGCCCAAATTGAGATTAACAGGAATTAAAGCCAGTCAAGTGAAAACTGTTTACGGTTCTCAAAAGGGGTCAACATGGTATATGAGCCATGTTTACATGCGTTTCCCTGACTAGACATCCAAGACAAAGTACTTAATGCTGCAGATAAATATGCAAACAGCTCCTCTGTCACTGACTCACCCAGGCTGTTGCTTTTGGACTTTAACAGACTGCTCACCTTATGACATTTGTGGTTTGCAAACCTTGCTCAACACAACTTGTTTTCAATCCTTTTTTCCCACCACCAGCCAAAAAGGTTTGCCAACTAGATCAACAACAAATGTCTTGTGCAACTCATCATTTTCTTAACTGGAAGATAGGAGTCTGACATTTCCCACTCTCTTATAACACTCCCTCCAGATATGGTGATGGGTTTCCCAGTTGTCCTACATTAAATGTCAGTGCCACCTCCAGACACACTGCTGTTTTCTCATGGGGGAAATTAGGCAATTGTGCATAAGACAGAGTCATTGTGAGCATGAGCCATGTTTTAGCGACACTCATGTATACTACATTTGTGTAGCTGATAGTTCCTTTAGCTTTCCTTTGACTGTCTTAGCTCGCTCAGCTTCCTTTTAGCAGTGATGTCCTCCAAGTGCCCTCAATGCCCTCTTGCTGTACCCTCCTTATCCCTCTTCCCTCCTCCTTGTCTCTGCACTGCTCTTTCTCTATTACATCCAGATGTTTCAGATGTTCAGCCTGTTTGCTGAGCTGTTTGTGCTTGGACTTGTGTCATACTGGTAACAATGGAAACATAGGTGTTTTGTGTGGAGTTTTTAATTAAAATACATTTTGATAAGCATAAACAACGATTCATGCAAGCTTGCAAACTGTTGTTAATTAACCAGATTCTACGGTATCGTCATTATAAAGTTCTCTCCTCCAAAATGTTTTATCCCCACATCTTTATTTCCTAACAACAACTGAGCAGGATACACATGTCTCTAAAAATCCAGTAGAAATGTCAAATAAAAGTGTGGGAGACACCACCGGGTCAAATTGGAGATAGCGAAGAGAGAAATCAGCGTCAGATGATTTACATCCACACAATGACTACAATCTGGTTTGATTGTAGGTGTGTTATACGGCTACCAAGCCCCGTTCCTCTGGAATCAACTTCCAGTGACGATCAGGGAGGCAGACAGTGTCCACACATTTAAGAGCAGGTTAAAGACTTTCCTTTGCCAATTGTGTTTGTTGACTTGTGAAGCCCTCTGAGACAAATAGGATTTGTGATTTTGGGCTATATAAATAAACTTGAATTTAATTTAATTTAATTATGCAGATGTTAACAGTAATCTGAGGATCAAAGCACTACTGCTACTTCTCACATTAAACCAACCGCTTAATGTTAGGAAGTAGCCTTAAGAAGTCCATTGTTCGATTAGTGACCTATAGAGAGGCAGACCTAGGGGCGCAAGCGTCAGGAGACGATGCAAAGAGATGCAAAATGGCGACATGAAAAGTTACGTCATAAAATGGCCACAAGAATACAAAAAAGAGTTACAAAGAGACACAAAACATGCTTCATCTAAGGAGAAGCAGTATGGCTACAAGGAAACACAGATGTACTAACAAACTCAAAACAACTCCAATCAGATGCAAAACCGATATAGAGATGCAGAACAACTTCATACGCATAACAAAGATGACAGGAGACAAAGGAAGGTGCAGGTCAGCTTCTAATAGACGTAATTGAATCATTTGAACATATTTTGTAGTCAGGGTCTTGCTCCTATGAGGCTTTTATGGCCCTTTAAATGTCTGTGCCCAGAGGCCTGTTGATCGGTCTATTGATAACAGTCCAGCACAGAGAAGAGGTCATGTCGCATAAATGCACAGCAGTGGTTGAAACGACATCCTCACATTACTCATTTGGCTTTCCTCTGCCTAGATCTGGGAGTGTGCAGCATCACTGGACAGAGATCTACAACTTTGTTGAACATCTAGCTCATAAATTCATAAGGTAAACATCCTTAATGTTGCCACTGAAAAAGAAATGACCACTGATCTAACAGTATGTGGTTCTCTTCTCCTCGCCTTTAGTCCACAGTTGCGGATGTCCTTCATTGTGTTCTCCACTGAGGGACGGATCCTGATGCGCCTGACAGAAGACAGGTGGGTGCAGCAGATCCTCTCAAAGTCATTTTTAATCCGTTGCTTTTTTATCACGCAGCTGAGAGGGAATGAGTGTTATGCCAGATTTGGACACAGTTATAATCCCTCTGAATGTTTATCACCAGGAAGTTTCCAGACAGATACTTTCCCTCCCTGCGATCCGTCTTTAGTGTCGTCGGTCTGGACAACGACTTCATCATGTGGTTTTTGACACTTGGTGGGCAGTTTATGTGTAATCCTTTCTCATCAGTGTCACATAACATTTTCACTGGTTCACTGCTTCCCAAGTATCTCATCCCACAAAGGGCTCATTTCCTGCCTATCTGCGTGACAGCTTCTCAAGCCAATTCAAACAAATACTGTTTCAATTTATTTTCAATTTTTTTTTTTTGCCGCCCTTATGGAAGCTATTATGTTCACAGTTTCTGGATGTGCTCAAAAGTGGTTTCACAATTGAATCTGACAAAAATAAATATGTTTAAATAGCTAGTATCATCAACAATGTGATTTTCCTTGTCGTCTGTCATTTGGTCAGGGATCTCATTCGTAGAGGTCTGGAGGAGCTGTATAACGTTCGTCCAGGAGGAGACACCTTCATGCATGAAGGCATCCTGAGGGTGAGCCGCCGCCGCTGCATGTTCTAATTTGTTCTGGCCTCCACTTTAAAACAAACATCACATGGCTAAATGGTTGTTGTGTTAGAGGATTGAGACACACTTGATGCTACAAGATATGCAGACCTAATATTTAAAATCTGTTTTTTATTTTCACAGGCCAGTGAGCAGATATATTATGGAAACACAGAAGGTGTGTATTACAAAACACATTCCATATGTATCCCTTTCCTGTAGTGTGTTATATAGGAATTGTGTATGTTGTGTACATCCCAGATTCTCTCCCACCCACACACACACACACACACACACACACACACACACACACACACACACACACACACACACACACACACACACACACACACACACACACACACACACACACACACACACACACACACACACACACACACACACACACACACACACACACACACACACACACACGCCTGACCACCTCCATTGTTTACTTTCCGTAACATAATGACAGCTTCAACACACTGTATGTGATAGGCTAAGGGGCGGGACATCTC